>OZ023262.1:167541600-167584100 GCA_964006375.1 Tillus elongatus
TTTTTTTCAAATTTTGTATTTAGGACAAACAGGGATAAATTGTGTGCAGAGGCCCTTAAGGACGACTTTACACAGACTAGACTGGACCAATGTTTAGATAGGTGATTGTACAATATGAATGGAAACAGTTACTTATCAGCTATTTACAGTTTTTTTAATGACAGTGATTTGTACACTTTTTAGTGAATTTTCGTAGAAAAAATTCACTAACGGGACGATCCCGACTTTTGAATTTTGAAAATTTTTTTGCAAATGAGCGCGATCTAGGACCCTTAGAACCCATATCCGGGGTCAGTTTCAATTTTTATATGTTTATATATATATATATATATATATATATATATATATATATATATATATATATATATATATATATATATATATATATATATATATATATATATATATATATATGTATCACACCGATAACTCAAAAAATAATAGGCCGATTTTGATAAAATTTGGCACGTACCTTCCTTTTGTAAATGGCTTTGACAAGTTTGTTAGTCAGGAAAATCGGACGAGGTTTTCCGGGAAAATTTTGAGTTTTCATTCGAAAAAAAATTTTATCTCAAAGAATAATAGGCCGATTTTGATATAATTTGGCACGTACCTTCCCTTTGTAAATGGCTTTGATAAGTTCGTTAATCAGAAAAATCGGACGATGTTTTCCGGAAAAATTTTGAGTTTCCATTTGAAAAAAAAAATTATCTTAAAAAATAAAAGATCTATGATAACCAAATTTGGTAGGTAGGTTTACGATACAAAAAGTAAACTATACACCAAAATTTAGATTTCTATGTTACAAGAAAAAAAAATTATAATAAAATATTTTGTGCCAGATCATTTCTATGAAAATTCACTACCATAACGCACTTGCTGCGTCCAGGCATTTTTCTTTACCTTTTAGTTTCTAAGACTAATTTTTTGTATTTTTTTATACAACTGCCACCTAGAGGTCTAACTTAATATCTTTAAAAAACTTAACCACTGCTGCTGAGATTGATCTGGAGTTCTCTGTCAATAACTTGATTGTAGGGCATATTGATCTTTTTTGGATGATTAGCTAAAGTACCTAGTTAATTATTTATATCTCGCTTCTGTAGTTATTGGACACATAAATATAATGTGGTCCAGATCAGCGACCACGTGGTCAGCGCATGCTGTATTTCGGAAAGTTTGGTACCCCGAAAACATTGTAAATCTATTTGTAAAGCTCTCTTCTTTGCAGACAGCTTTTTTCCCGCCCACAACTTTATTATGCACGCCGTTGGTCTCGGTAGAAGAAGAACGCTATATATATATATATATATATATATATATATATATATATATATATATATATATATATATATATATATATATATATATATATATCTGACGTTTTATTAAACTTCAGAGATATTCTGCATGTTGTTATTTTTACGATTGTTTAATATCTAAATAAAATATTTATTTTCTTGTATTTCTAAAATTTTTAATGCAACATAAGCAATTTGTATTACTAATAATAATTATAATAATAATACCACAGTAGACCAACTACATACGCATATAAAGTACACCACCCCTAACTCATCAGAAGCCGGCCTTTCCACATTCTAGTGAAAAAGACCGACTGTCTGAATACAAGGCTCGAACAGACAACTTCTTAGTCTGAATTCTAGAGCACACTTGCCTCGCCAACTGGGCTATTCGGTCTATTCTGTAACAATTGTATGCAAGTAACAAGATAGTCAACTATTTTTCTCCAAAATACATAATACCACTTACTTAATATATTGTGATTCTCTACTGCTATCAAGGCACACTTTTTCGTTATTTTTGCGGTGTTGTAATTTTTTATTTTAATTTAATTCAAATACTTTTTAAGATACCTACTAATAACTGACTTTGACTTTTAAAGACAATAAACCACCATTATCTGGAATCATCATCCTGAAGAAGATTCCCCACACTGGACGAGATGCTAGCCATTCACATGAAATTTATGAAGCCGAGGAATCAAAACCAACTGGTAATTCTGGTCCAGGGTTTGCAGAGATTATAAGTAAATTTTTAAAAGCTTCTTCATCTCTTGAACCTGGTGAGCCCGAACCTTTTGGAGATGAACACGAAGTGAATAACAAATACCATCACCATCATCCTGAAGACACATATGATTATCATCCTTCACCTTTTCCCGATCATTATCCCCCTTTTACTAGTAACCCCCCGGACTATCCCACAAATCATTATGATACCTCACACAGTAGCGAAAGCCATGAACATCATTATCACGATCAACCTTCTAATAGCAAATACAAATCACAGAGTTCATTACACCATCAATATGATAATTCAGATTCGGAGTTTGATTCAAAACTCAAACCCCCTTCCACTAGTTACGGAATCCCATTTGAGGAACCTCCCAGTTACCTTGATTATGACGGATATGCACTCCCTACTAAAGGAGATCCAAAAATAGTTAAACCTCCAAAGAAAAACCTCCAGGAAACCTCTACCGTGCTCAAATCTAACAAATTTTTTGAAGAATATGCCCCACCAAAATCAACAAATAGTGAACCATCTTCTTCAGGGACAAATTCTAATTTACCAGAAAATATGTATGCAAAGCCTTTTAATCAGTTTGCCAATAAAATGGTAGGCTCTAAGAAAACTCCAAAACTCCAATCTTTCCCGTCGTATGAAGAACTAGCTGCACAGTATAATTTTCCTTTAACTAAACCTACGGGTGGAACAGCTTTTGGAACAAGTCCTACCCTGCAAGATTCTAAATCCTTAAGTACTTCTTCTTTGCCAGGGATACAACACTTTTATGAAAACCCAAAAGAAAGTGTATTAACAGTGCCAATATCTAGTCCTAGTACCTTCGGTCTAACTAGTCCCAATGACAAATTTACTGTACCAGCTAGAGCATTACAATCATACAACAGGCTACCAACAAAGATGACGCTCAACAATATTAATAATGGTAATAGTTACGACGTTGTTAGATCCGTAACCTTCCAACTTGGACCAAATGGACCAAAGAAGATATAGACTGACATTACATATTTTCAGGTAAACGTACTAACTTGCTGACTTTTCCGATGACTACTAACATGGTACAAAATACGTCATGACTGACAATGCTTTTGCTTTACTATTAAAATAAAGACCATAAAATTGTTTAAGCAGTTTTGGCAATAATAAACTAACAAAAATAAAATATTCAAATAATGAGTGTTGTGTTTTCACTGGTTGGTAAATTGTTGATAACATTTTTCATAATTTATTTACTCCTAAAAAAGTTTATTGTTTGGCTTTTATTTCTGAACATGTGCAGACTGCTTATCTCAATTTGTGTTAAAATTCTAAACCAATGTTTGTCCGATAATGTGATATTTGATATTTTAATACACATACAAACTACATGTAGTTAATATTTTTGAAGTATTATTTAAAGTTCTAGTCTTTTAAAATAATATTATTATTATTATTATTATTATTATTATTAATAATAATAGTAATAATAATTGCAACTGCCCACATATCTGCAGAATCACAGAAAATCTGTGACTGTGGGCACGAATTCTGTGGGGGTCGACGCAGGCCAACACCCTGCGCCGACCTATACTGTGCTTGTTTGCAGTAAGACAAGTGCAAATGTCCTCTCTAACCAGTCTCGATCGGATGGAGACCATAGGCAAGGTGGAGAGGACAATGGGCGGATGCCTGATAACGACCGCGCAGCGAGAATGGAGTGGACCGAAGATCTTTGGAACGATCTTTTGCAGTGTTATGGCAACAGCTCGCCTGCAAGGAGGGGATACATGGGAAGGTTGCATGCTTTGTGGATATCCATGCATCCTGAGCATGTTCTTTCCGCACAACATCTGCGGGATTATGTGTCATACCTGCACAGGAGAGGGTACACAAGAATATCTTCACAGGTCCCAACACCACCGCGACCAAGAGATTTAGTCCTAAGCCTGAACAGCTCGTCCAACTGGATGCTGCTCTCGATGAGGAACTTCCGGAGGATGCCGACATCTGGACCATCAACTGCGCTGTCTATGCTGCTGCCTCTACCCTTGTGCCGTGAGGTCAAGGTTCCGAAACTTTTCGCAATGTCGTGCAGTTGAGGCGACGCAGAGCGCAGTTGAAAACAAAAATAAAAATATCAAGACAGGAAGCCTTTCGTATTCAGTGTGTGATAGAATATATAAGAGCCGGAAGGCCGTTTACTAGGCGTGTTCAACGAGTGGCTGCCGTTGTAAGGTGCAAACATCACACACTGAGCATAGCAGTGCTACAAAACATGAAGCAGCACGTCTGCGATAATATACGGGCATTGACGACGCTTAAAAAGTCATTGCTGAGGCGAGTGAGGTGGACAACTGATAACTCAACCTTTAAGAGAAACCCCTCTCGCATACTCCAACCACAAATGGTCAGTGTCCAACTAAATGTCCAACATGTCGAGCGTTTCTGGAGAGAGATCTATTAGGCTAGGGCCCAGTCTAAAGAAGTCACTCCGGGCATCGCACAGTTTACGGCTTACTGCAATGCCGAACAACCAGAAGTGTGCGCGGCCATCAGTGATGCTGAGGTTGCGGAAGCACTTCGAGGTTTCCGCAACTACGATGCCCCATGACCGGACGGCATTCATTCCATCTGGTGGAAGAGTTTTCCCCACTGCCGGCCGGATCGAATATTTAACCGATGGTTGAATCAAGGGGGGTGGGGGTTTGGGGGCAAATTCCTCAGTGGTTTGTCAAAGGGAGAACCGCACTGGTCCCAAAGAAAGGTGACCTGTCCCAGCCAAAGACTTACCGGCCCATAACTTGCCAGAACACCTGCTACAAGATCTTTACTAGGATTTTGTATGACAGGTTGTTGCGGGTAGTGGAAACAATATTTGGGGAATTCAGTGAGCAGCGCGATTCCAGGAAAAAATGGATGAATGTAGGGAGAATTTGTTGATTGGCCGTTGCGTTACACAAGACGCACGGCAGTATCTCCGAAATCTGTCCAAGGCCTGGATAGACTACCGCAAGGTGTTCAACACGGCGTCGCATGATATGTTGCGCTGCTTGTTTGGCAAACTTGCTGTACCAAAGCCGCTAGCGAAATGTATAGCACATCTGATGTCATTGTGGAGGACACGGTTTGTCATAACATCCGGCGGCCGAACAACCCTTACACAACCGATATCATATAGGAGGGGAGTCTTTCAGGGAGATTAACTTAGCCCTCTCCTATTTTGCCTCTCGCTGCTATCGCTGAGTGCAGCTCTCCGAAAAACCCGCGGTTATCTCTGTGGGCCACCCTCAGACAGAAGACACAGGATTAGTCATCTATTTTATATGGATGACTTAAAAATCTATACCTATGGTGAGACCGAGCTCCAACAAGCTCTTAGGGTGGTGCACGAGTTTACGCTTGACACCTGGATGGATCTTGGCTTGGACAAGTGCGTTGTGGTCCATATAGAGAGGGGTCGACTTCAAGGGTACCCAAATGATGCGCAGCTCATCGACGGACGTACCATAAAACATCTAGGTGCCGGAGAGACTTATATGCACCTGGGTTTTGAGCAATCAAGCATTCAGGACGCTGCAAAAACGAAAGAGGGTCTCAGCGGTAGGTATAAACAGCGGCTTCGGCAAATCTGGCATTCAGAGCTGTCTGGGCCAAACAAGGTGCTGGCTACCAACATACTTGCCGCTCCAGTCATTTGTTACTTCTTTGGAGTGACAGTGGAAAAGTTGCGCCAATTAGATATGGATACCCGCAAGCTTCTCCACAAACATTGAACCTTGCACTAGAGGTCGTCAGTTCCTCGCTTATACCTCCCAAGACATCTCGGATGTAGATGACTACCAAACATGGAGTGGTTACATAGAAAAGAGGTGCTTGAGATGAGTTGCAGGATCCCTAAAAGCTCGGATCCTCTTCTACGAATTGTCCAAACGCACGAAGTCGCAGGAACATGAGCAATCCTGTTCAAGGCAGCAGGTAGATCAGCAGGTGAGCTCGGACTGTGCTTCGATCACAGGTCGGGAAGAAGGCAAGATGATCGCCCGTTGATGACTCACCTTGACATTCCGACCTCAAGAGCTACAATTAGAGATGCCCTACAAAAACATCTATTGGGGCAGCATGTTGACAAGCCTTTGCACGGAATTTTCTTCCGGTATATAGAAGAACACGGCTTGCCAATGAGTTTGACATTTTCTTTTTTTAAATCAGCGGGGCTCCGTTCGGAGACTGAAGGGTTCATCGTGGCCTGGCAAGATGGTGTTATAAACAACTTGGTCTACCGCAAGCGCGGGATGCGGGTGGGCGTGGCAGATGACAGCTGCAGAATCTGTCATCAATCGCCGGAGACTCTTATGCATCTCTTGAGTGCATGTCCGGTGATGGCGTCTGCCAATTACGTGTACCGGCATAATGCGGCCCTTCGAGTGTTGTATTACCATCTTCGACATTCGTATGGGATAAACCAAACACCAGTGCTGCCTCATCAACCGGGGGATATTGAGTCCGTGGTGGAGAACGAGAGATGCCGTATATACTGGAATTTCCCGGTCTCCACTGTCAGGCCAGTAACCGCTAATGGGTCTGACATTATCCTTCTCGACAAACAAAATAAAATCCTGTTTATTATAGAGTTATCGGCTCCTGCTGAGGCTAACGTTAGTATAAAGGAGAGGGGAAAACGGACCAAGTATAGAGACCTTATGTTTGCGCTTAGGCAGCTTTATCCGGGACACAATATACGACTAGCCGTTCTGATTATTGGCTGTCTAGGGGGTGTACCCAATACGCTGCTGCGGGAACTCGAGCAAAATCCCGCATGCCACGCCGCTGCATAGTCACTAGCTTTCAGGATGCAGAAATTTTTCGTCCTTGGATCTTTACGTCTCCTCCGTTCTCTGAACCTGGATTAATGAATTCCGGCCCCGTGCTCTCTTACCACCGCTGGAGCGGGGCGAGGGCACGGGTGTAATAACGTTAAGTGGACATCAGAGTGTGTCGGAGCCTCTGACGGTTGCCCAACATATTTATTGAAAAATAATAATAATAATAACGATAGTTTGGAAGCATCAGCTCACGCTGCTGTGGGACCTTCCGGTTTTCACCGACAGAGTAGTTGAAAGCCACAGGCCTGACATCTTGCTTATTGACAAGAAAGATCAGAAGACTTTCATTGTGGATATTGCGGTCCCGCTCGACGACGATCTCCTTGGAAAATAGGGAAGAAGCGACCAAAATACCACCCACTCACAGTCAAGCTAGCCGAGTTGTACAAGCTCCGAGAGCTTCATATCATCACAATGATCATATCAATAAATGGGCTTATAATACGAGATTAGCAGAAACTTACCACTGTTCGTCCACTAAATATCACCCATTTAAGAACAATGCACAAAGCAGCGATTCGTAGGTCATCCTACATCGTTAGGAAAGTCATATCCTTGTAAAAATGCAAAAAGAAAGTATTATGTTTACCGCCATAGTCTCCAGGTAGATAAAGACGAACGTGATTCAAATCTCTTGTCCCGCGAGGAACCGAGTGTACCGCGGAAGAATAAAATAAGAAGAAGAAGAAAGAAGATTTAAAAGATACCATAAAAGCAACAAACGCCGTATATAGAATATCCAGTTTGCCATAAACCAGAAAATGGTTTATAACAACACTGATAAAACTGATAACCCACAAAAAGAACCAGAACTGTTGCCAAAAACACAAGACATCAACAAGTTTTGAAAATACATCTGGAAGCCCGGTATCCCTCATACACAAGCCAAATTGTTTTGTGATACGAAAGCATACATAGCCCCTACTAGCCTACCTAAAAACATTGCTTGAGTGGAAAATCGAGGAATGGGTGATAAAGGTTATTAAGAAAACTCTGAATTGGAAATCTTTGCTTGAGAATCCTCAATTTACACCTAAGTTTATGACAACTTAAATAACCTACTTACTGCCCAAAAGTAAGCAGCATATAACAGACCCCACCAATTATTGTCCAATTGCGTGCCTTTCTACAAATTACAAGGTCTATACTTCTATTATATCGGCAAAAATATACATTCACTTAAACAACAACAAATTATTGGACGAAGAGCAAAAGGGATATCGAAAGAAATCAAGGGGGTGCAAGGAACAGTTTATTATTGATGATATGGTCACTAGTAGTTAATAACGCCAGACAGATAAAAAGGGCCGCTTTTTACGGCGTATATCGACTATCAAAAGGTATTTGATACTACTCCATTCTTGGCTGGTAGAGGTGCTGGAATTATATGGGCACCCATAAATACCTACATGGTAGGGTTGGTTTCCTAAGCATGTGATAAATATGTTGATAGTCGAGTTATTCCTAAGCAGCTCACAAAAACACCTACAGGGAGGAAACATCAACATCAAGCGAGGAAAATTCTTCCAGGGTGATGCGCTTAGTCTGTTGTAGTTCTGATTTGCCCTTAAGCCCATGACATCGTTTTGAATAGTTAAAGGAATGGGTACCGGCTTGACTCAACTGATGACGAGTTAAGCCATCAATGGTACATGGATGACCTGAAACTAGCCGGAGGTCGAAAGGAACACCTTTATAAAGTTTTGGAATATGTTGGCCAATTTAGCTAAGATACAGGCATCCAGTTTGGACCAGATAAGTGCAGCACCAACAGTATAAAAAGGGGCAAATGGTGTGAGCATGAAGAACACCAGGTGAGCTGGTGAGCTCGGAACAGTGGTGAATACCAAAAATGTGAGAGGCTGAGCAATACAAATACCTTGGCTATTTACAATTAAATGATATTGATGAAAAACCATCGACACAAAAGTACACCAACACCTACTGTTTTTTTTTCGTTCCCTGACTATGACCAATCACCGACACCCGGGAGCAGTTTCACCTCACTCTCCTGGATATTTTGCCGAACCGCTGTCTTTCTGTGAGGAGAGTAGGGATATTTAACGTGCCCAACAGCGCATGGACACAGGGCTGACAGGTTTACACCTCCTCCGAAAGGCGGAACATGCAGACATTCGACTTGCTCAAATACAATGCCACAACTTCGATTGATGTTAATTTTACAGTATTTACTGAAAAAGTGAAAGGGAACCCTGGGAATTGAACACAGGACCCTTCGTTTCAGATGCCCACTTGCCACTGAAGTCTCTTTATGGCCGCTGTATAAACAACTTAGAAAATAAAAATATGAACGCTCAAACTTCTTACGTATGGCGGCGCTATGACCACCTATTTGTCAAGAATGTTTTGGGGCTGCGATTGAGTAGAAACAACGAAGTGCCGATTATGTAACGTCATGATCGCGTCTCCAAACTAGTATACCGAGCACTAATAAATACACATATCACTACACAGGGGATGACACCATATTATAAGTATGAACCTCCACCGGTTTACGATGATGACAAAGCTAAGATATAGTCCAATCAGAAAATTAGGACTGGCCGATCAATAAAGAATAACATTCCAGATATGGTAGTAACACTAAAAGGTCCCCAAAAACTGTCTTTATAATTGACATGACAGACCCTTTAACCGCAAATACGAAAAGAACATATGCCCACAAGACAAATTAAACTAATCTAGAGCATGCACAAACTAAACATAGTCCAATAGTTCTGAGTACAAATGGCGCTTTCCCAAAGGAGCTGCATACTAATAGTCCACAAACATTACAATCTGGGAGGAACCTTTATTCACATGCAGAAGCGGTCTTCTTAGATACACGCAGCAGTTCTGCGTTTTATGGATGTCCAAATAGATTCATGATCAACACGGTCGATTGCTGAAACACCGCAAGAATAGAGACAAGGTGCCGACAAAAACGAAACCCGCGAAATTTTAGTATTAGTAATAATAAGTATTATTATATACCTAGAATAGAACTTTTATAATAAACCTGGTCTACTTGTTTGCATGAAAACCTACAGAAAAAGGGGTAGGTTTTAAGTAATTACTCAATTAGTAATAATGTAAACAACCAATGAACTGTGCTTGTAATTCTCTGAATTTATTTTTATACAGGTAAATAAACTTCTGAAACGTTATATTACTCCTGTTTTAACGAAAAAATGTTAATCGTCACCAAATCACCCCTCATTTATCCCCTACCTCCTGAAACGATCTTACCGGAAAACAATTTGAAGTGTTTCTTTGTCGGGGGCTAATTGGATACCAAATTTGAAGATGATATCTCAATTCGTTCGAAAGTTATTGCTCGTACTAACAAACAGACGTAGAGGCCGACAGACAAAAAAAAAATGTCGTTCCAGAGTCAGGTTTTCTGTATGTTTTGCGACTTTTTACGCCGTGTTACCAAAATACATCGGAATTTCTGTCATTTATATTCCACCCCCATACAGTCAACCCCTAATTTAATTTCAGCAATTTCAGCACAGAATATCAGATGTTTGATAAAGTTAAAAGTTTTATAATAAACAAACCCTAAAATGTCATGTTACTCGAGTTTTAACTAAGAAATGTCAATTTTCACCAAATCATCCCCATTCATCCCCTAGCCCATGGAGAGATTTTAACCAAAAACAATCCGAACCGTTCGTTTATCGGGTGCTAACTGTCTACCAAATTTGAAGACGATATTTCAATTATTTCTAAAGTTATCGTGGCTACAGACAGACATACAGACCGACAAACAAAAAATGTTCGTTCGCAAATCATATTTTATATGTATCTTGCCACTTTTTACGACGTTTAAGCGAAAACAAATTATTGAAATTTTTGTCGCCGATGCCATACTTCCACACGTATTGATGATGTAGAAGTAAAAGTTAACAGATATAGAGGAGAATACATTTTATACTTATATTTTCTTTACGACTATCATAGTAGCTCCAAAAAAGAAGTTTCTTTATTTATTTGGTCCAAATTGCTGTCTTATAATGTATGTACATATCAAACTAGATACGCAAGATAATACAGGATATGTGATTTTGAGTGTTGACACGCTTAGAATGTCGAAAACTACAAGCGATGTAAAGTTTTTTTCCCCTCAGGGTTCGTTCCCGGCTTTGCCGCCCCGATAACACCGCAGCCTTTGGCTTATTGTGCATGCCCTTAGTCTTTTTACTCCACCCATTCCAAAATCACTGTGCCTTGAACTAGTCTGCACAGCGATTGGTAGGGTAAAGTTTTATAATGCTCTGTCTCCGGTCTAGACTGACCGTAGATCAGTTGTCTTTTGCAGTCCAGAGCTTTACACTCGCACAAGATGTGCTGGGCTGATTCATCGCCGCAGAGTCTGCATGCGAGGTCCCCCTCGAACCGCCCCTTATGCAGGTGTTTCTTGACGGCCATGTGTCCGGTCAAGGGACATGTTATGTTTCTGAGCTGTCCTCTGCTAAGATTTAGCAGCTCCACAGCTCTCTTTGAACTGGGTTCGTCAATTATAGACTTCCCATGTCTGAGCCCTGGACAGTCTGCCAAGTACACACTGTGTTGGTTTCTGACCCAGGACTTAATGGCTCCCCTGTCAGTGCTCTTTGTCACGCCCAGAACCAGTTTTGGTCCCATAAATGGTTTTGCTGACCCTCTCTTCGCGAGACTGTCAGCTTCTTCATTGCCTTTGAACCCCGAGTGACCCGGCACCCATATGAGGGTGACCTCATTCTGCCCAGCCACGTCGCTCGTCTCGTCTCGGCACTCACTCACCAGCCAGAAATTTACCCGTGAGCTACTTGGGGCCTTGAGGGTCGCCTGGCGGTCTGTGGCTATGAGGATCCGCTTGTTGGTGTAGCGTCTCATCCCGCCATGCCAAGAAGGGTATAAAGTTGGTTAAGTTAGAGAAAAGTTGCATAAAGTCGCCTAAGAAGACATTTAAGCTAACAATTACGAAAGTATGTGGCTGATAACCTTTAAATGCAATCCCTTTCTCTGTTCACACACACGCGTCATTTTAAATTTTAGATACAGACAAGAAAGTTCAGTATATGGTATATTCTGTGATTAGAATTTAAAAACCCAGGTCTACGTCTAAAATTGTGCACAAGGCCATAATTGTCCATTTTGGGTTGTCATTTGATCTCAAAAAACATATTTTTATTAAATCTTAAATGCCCTTTTAATTATGCAACCTTTGTTTAGTTCGTTTTTTTTCGAGATCTCAGTGATGTGAATATTGAAAATTCCCCAACGCATTATTTTATTCTATAATATATTTATTTAATACCATCATGGCGCAAACGATTAATATAGTTTTTACTATTTTTGCATATGTCTTGTATACAAGCAAGCAAATATTGCCACATATACCTATCTGGCTCCTTAAAAGTAGTACATTTCTCCTAATGGTATAATTTACATATTATTGTCTACGTAAATAATGATAATTTATGCTCAGTATTTTTCTGCTTTTAAAATTAAATATCAGAATGAATGACAACCTTATAAGAAACATTTATTTAATAATTGAAGTTTTATGTAAATAATCAAAATTTCATGTATTGGTTTCATCTTGATAAGTGATTTTATGGTAGTACATAATTAATTTATCATTTTGTTTCAGGTCATAACTATCCAAACTACAAGAATTTTGATCCGTATTTTTAGAAAAAATTATTTGTAAATTATTGGTACAATATATCATATTGTAAATAATTATATGAACAAGTTAGTCATTCTTGTACATTAGCTTTTATCATAAATACCTAATTTTATGATTATAAACTTAAAATAGAATTTTATTATTTTTTTATTATTTATTAAATGTGTGTATATATAAAGCAAAACCCTGTTATCTAAAAATAAAATTTAAAGGTGACTTTTATATGATTTTATTTTATTTATACTTGCAAATTTGTAGCAGCAAAACATTTCATTATTAAAGTTGTACCTAGTACTTATTACACGTCTTGAGCAAAGTATATAGACTAATTGAATTTTGAAATAATGCTGGTTAAATATTAAGTTCTTCTAATATAAACTATTTATTAATTATTTTACTTCCACGTCGTCAATACGTGTGGAAGTATGGCATCGGCGACAAAAATGTCAAACAATTTTTTTCGCTTAAACGTTGTAAATAGCATTTTTGTGAATTTACTTTAAAAAGAATCAATAATGAGGAGATCTCGACTTTTGAATTTTGAAAAAATGTCTTCATATGAGCACGAACTAGACCCCCTAGCGCCCATACCCAGGGTCAGTTCCAATTTTATATATATATATATATATATATATATATATATATATATATATATATATATATATATATATATATATATATATATATATTGCTATGATATAAAGGTCATAGCAATATTATTACTAGAACGTGACCACAGTTCAGCAAGAATACGATACTTACAGTTACGTGATGTATATGATTTTCTTTTGTAAGTTGTATCCGTATCAATATCAATATTACGCGACCTTTATCCACACTAAAACGTATATAAAAAAAAATAATCAAACATGTTCTTTTTTATTGTTAGTTAGTGTTGGTTAGATAAGCAATGAAAGCAATGATTCACTTAAATGATCAATAATAACAATTTTCAAATTATAACCTAAAGAATTTGGAATAATATCTCAGTAAAGAGGTTAATTAAGTCATATATCTAAATGTGTATGTGTAGCTTAATCTTTTAAACATGTCATTTTAAACCAAAGAATTATGATCAAAAGATATTTACCTTACATGTAATTTAAAATAAAATTTATTGAAAAAACACTCTGTATACTATATAATAAAGTGTATTTTCAAAACCCAAAGGACAAAAGTGATGTTGAGAGACTTGAAATCAAGATTTTAACATTTAAAAGTGTTTTTGTTTTAAATGTAATATGATTGTTATATATATATATATATATATATATATATATATATATATATATATATATATATAGAATAAGTGAGGTTATCCAAATGTCATTCCTATATTAGGTATTTTAATTATAAGAATTTAACTAAGGTACAGGATTTGAAATTAGCGGGCTTTTGAAATATACATACCTGTCAAGAGGTGAAATAATAATTTTCCAGGAGGCTTGCTGTGATAATACAGGAAATAGGGTTCGAGATTAATTTTCGACGATATCCGATTTCCGTTTTAATTAAAAAAGAGTTGTTGTTTGGTAGGACGCTAGTGCGAGCGTCATATTCCCTTCCAGAATGAATTTCAGTATTTAAACCATTTTTGTGTGTGAACAATACCTATTTATTCCTAGAAGTAACAGACGAAATAGATTACATGATCCAGAATGAGAAAATCACCCAAATGAATCGAATATAATGGTAGATCACGTCAACACTTACATATAAAATCAGCATTGGAAACAAGGTATCGAAAATGCATTTAATTTGTTTAAATCAAACCAGAAGGGAAGACTTTTTAAGTATAAAGATAGACAAGCTGTCAATCGTTTTGTCTAGCTATAAATGTATTCATGGTAAAAGCAGAAAATTAAATTATAAACAGAATTCCAGATCATAATTGCACGATAGTTGAAAAGCGGAATCATAGATTTCTCAAATGAGAAATCTAAAAACAATATTTGTCAATTTTTGTAAACCTTGAGAAGATAATAATCCTGTCACATAATTAGGAGTAAAATTTGTTCTTCACTTTAATATTAGAGGATCCGCTTTAAAAAAAATCTAGAATTTTCATAAAATAAAATAAAAAAAATATTTGTTACTAATTAAAACATGACGTATTGCTTTGGCCATATTTATATATAAGATTTAATTGCATATACCAGTCTATTCTCTCCAAATTAGAACTGACTAATAGGGTAGAGTCAGTGCAGAGCAGAGCAAAGCCAGGGAAATTAAAAAGGCAAGTATTTATATAAGTATCCATTGCTATTTTAACTAACAAATGATTGGTAACAGTAGTAAAGAATAGGCCACCAACATTACACAGAAATACATAGGGATTTAAATAATTATAAGCACAGTCAAAAACAGTTATTAATAAACACCTCAAATCACAAAAATAAAGATAGCATTTACATAATTAATGCATAGACATTGGATGTAGGCTGTATATATTTAGTGAGTATATTTTAGTAAGTATATTTGACTATAAGATTCATACAATGTGCAATACAAGTAAGCTGAAGCTTGTGCTTGTACATTGCACAATTTTAATAAAAATTCCAAACTATGAACTTCAAACACTTTTGGTGAACTGTCACTTTTCCGATTTTGTAAGAATTTTCTTATTTATTTAACTTCTATATATATTTACTTTTTACAATATAAAATCAATATATAAAACTAATAATATACATTATATACATAATAAAGTTTAAATACCATAAAAGCAATACAATTGACGTGGGCAGTAAAACTAATAACTATACTATTGCCGCCCAATCGTGGAGCAGTTACATAAAATACATTAATAACAATACTATTGCCGCCCAATCGTGGGGCAGTTACATAAAATACATTAATAACAATACAATTGTCACTTAAACGTGGGACTGTGTAAAACGTAGCTGTATAAAGCTGTCATAAGTATAACAATTTGACGCACGAACGTGGAACCCGAAAATTCTTACACGATTTTACATAAAAACTCACAAATAAAACACAAAAATGCCTACGGGAAGAAAATCAACGACGTCAAAGGACAGACAAAATAAAACAGAAGAAAGAGAGCGCGAACAACAACAAAGAATGCAGTTGGGTGAAGAAAGAAGACAGGAAATGGCACAAGTACCTCAAGAAGAAATGGGGGAAATTTCGAAGAACAGAGAGAAATGGATGCCCAAAAAGAAATCGAAGAAAATACAATGGAAGTGATATCGCAAGAAAGTATAAATGTGGATGAATTTGGGAATGTGAGCAGAGAGGAAGAAGTTGAAATAGAGCAAGACCCAGAAAAGCAAACCGGTCCAAGCACTGACATGATAATGCAATATTTAAGGAGAATGGACCAACATATTGTAAGAAATAACCAAGATATGATGAGAATGGACCAAAATATACAAGGTAAAAATCAAAATATGGTAAAAATTAAACAAAAGAATGATAAAATATAATAAGGATGGAGGTTAGTATCAAAGAAGAAATAAATGTGAAATTTCAAGTACTAAATAATAAAATCATTGAACAGGAAACAAAGTGGGAAATAATGAAAGAAAAATTATATGAAAAAGTGAAAGAAGAAGTCGAAAATAAAATACAGGAAACAAGGGAGGAGGTGTTTCAAAGTATAAAGAAAAGAGATGAAATAATACTGGGCATTAAGAAAGTCGAAGACGAACATTATGTGGAAATTAAAAGGATGAACGACGTAACAGAAGGAAAACTAGAGAATTTTCAACAAGAAATTAACATACGACTAATAAATGACTACGAAAGAGCAGAACAATTAAAAAGAGAAGTCAGGATAAATACAAGAAAAATAAACACGTTAGAGGGGACAATAAACGGTAAAAAAGTAGAAATTGAAAATAGAATAAGAAACCTAATAAAACAGAAAATAATGATGACTGTAGTAGGGTGGTACGAAATTCAATGGCGAGATAAAATATTTGCACCCAAAAGTATTTATAAAAATCATTATGAACCAAATAAGAAATATACCTGAAATAGAGGATAAATGGGAAACGGCCAAGAGAAATTTAGTTGGAAACCCTCTAATATGGTTTGTTAGTAAGGAAGAACAATTCCAAGACGAAGAAGATTTCAAAGAAAAATTATTACAGTATTTCTGGGGAGAAGCGCAGCTACATATTGCTCGAGAAGAAAAATATTTTGGCAATTACGACACGAAGAAAATGAGAGATACAGTAAATTATGCTCTTATAATGTATAATATTGCTAAAAATCGTAACCAACAAGGAAGGAAAAAGGAATACGTAGGTGCGAGTACAGAAAAAGGGTACGATATAAAATAAAAATTGATCTGGTGATTGTACGAGCACAATGAGTAGTGTTGGTCCTTAGTTACAACCACTATTTTGAGACCCAAGAAGAACAATCAAATATGTAACCAAAAACAAAAGCTATCAGGGGTATATTTAAACGACTTGTATGAATTTAAACAAACAAAATTAAATTAATATATCCAATAAAAGACTAGGAAAGAAAGTGCAATTTAAAAATGAGGCCGGAGGCAAACAGATGGACAAGATCAAAGGGGCAGTGCCAATATAATAAAAAAACTAGGAGAGCAAGGATTTTGAAATCAATTGAACAATTTTGAAAAAAAGAGGCAATTTAATTTTGAAAATCAAGTGCCGGAAGGCAAAAGGAAAGAATAATATCAAAGAAAAGGGGCTGAAATCAAGAAAGAAGAGTTACGTATAGGAAAAACTCGAGGCATATGATAAGAAAATCGGAGAATATAACAATGACAGTGACAATGGAGGATGCTATAAACCAATCAGAAATAGAAAATATAAGAAAAATGAAAAATTTGAAGATTATATATATATATATATATATATATATATATATATATATATATATATATATATATATATATATATATATATATATATATATATATATATGGTGATGAATAGGGAAAAGAATTAGTAGTCAGAGTAGCGAAACAAGTAAATAAGAAAGGAATAGGCCTAAGAGAGATTCTGATATGTGATAATGAATAATGAATATTGATATATGTATATGAAAATGAAGTGATATAGAAATGAAATATTGAAATGAAGAAGATATGTAGGGGAATGTATGATAAGTAAAAGGAAAAGGAAACCATATATGAATAAAATTGATATAATGTACCAAATGGATGATATTTAAAAAAGCTGCTAATCCGAGAAAATGAATTTGAGTAAAGTAAAACGTCATCGATAAGAAGAAAACATATGAACGGAAAGCCCGAGCAAACCAAATGTGAAACTATAAAAATCGTAAAATAAAGGGAAACAAGTCGCGGATATACCAGAGTAAAATATACAAGTTTGGGTAGATTGATAATTAGCAAGTACAGAAAGAAGAATGACAATCAGGGGGGTGAATTTGAATAAACAAACCAGGATTAGATTTTATAGACCTGAGATGTAATCGATAAGGGATAAACAACGAAGAATTTGAAAGCCAGAGATGAGTTCTTGCTTAATTTGTGGGGACAACTAAAACTAAAATTAGCCTGGACATAGCCAAGTAACAACGTTTTTATTGACCTTGATGGCATTTCTTATAACATGCAACTCATGCAACTTATAACTAAGTTTAACGTTGAGGCAAACCACAGTTCAGCAAGAATACTATACTTACAGTTACGTGATGTATATGAGTTTCTTTTGTGAGTTGTATCCATATCAATATCAATATTACGCGACCTTTATCCACACTAAACCATAAATAAAAACACATTAATAACCAAACATGTTCTTTATTATTGTTAGTGTTGGTTAGATAAGCAATGAAAGCAATGATTTTCAATATTTAAACCATTTTTTGTGTGTGAACAATACCTATTTATTCCTAGAAGTAACAGACGAAATAGATTACATGATCCAGAATGAGAACATCACCCAAATGAATCGAATATAATGGTAGATCACGTCAACACTTACATATAAATTCAGCATTGGAAACAAGGTATCGAAAATGCATTTAAATCAAACCAGAAGGGAAGACTTTTTAAGTATAAAGATAGACAAACTGTCAATCGTTTTGTCTAGCTATAAATATATTCATGGTAAAAGCAGAAAATTAAATTATAAACAGAATTCCGGATCATAATTGCACGATAGTTGAAAAGCGGAATCATAGATTTCTCAAATGAGAAATCTAAAAACAATATTTGTCAATTTTTGTAAACCTTGAGAAGATAATAATCCTGTCACATAATTAGGAGTAAAATTTGTTCTTAACTTTAATATTAGAGGATCCGCTTTAAAAAAATTCTAGATTTTTCATAAAATAAATTAAAAAACTTATTTGTTACTAATTAAAACATAACGTATTTCTTTGGCCATATTTATATATACGATTTAATTGCATATACCAGTCTATTCTCTCCAAATTAGAACTGACTAATGGGGTAGAGTCAGTGCAGAGCAGAGCAAAGTCAGGGCAATTAAAAAGGCAAGTATTTATATAAGTATCCATTGCTATTTTAACTAACAAATGATTGGTAACAGTAGTAAAGAATAGGCCACCAACATTACAGAAATACATAGGGATTTAAATAATTATAAGCAGAGTCAAAAACAGTTATTAATAAACACCTCAAATCACAAACATAAAGATAGGATTTACATAATTAATGCATAGACATTGGATGTAGGCTGTATATATTTAGTGAGTATATTTTAGTAAGTATATTTGACTATAAGATTCATACAATGTGCAGTACAAATAAGCTGAAGCTTGTGCTTGTACAATGCACAATTCTAATTAAAATGCCAAACTATGAACTTCAAACACTTTTGGTGAACTGTCACTTTTCCGATTTTGTAAGAATTTTCTTATTTATTTAACTTCTGTGCGGCTACAAGCACTTAAACAACCATCTTGAACCTTCATCTCTCATATTTGAATAACTTCTTTCCATAATCTGTCAAGATTTGTTCATATTTAATACAAATTAAAGCATAAAAATTTTGACACTTTGCTTTGACCCAAACAATAATCCAATTTAAAATACGATGTATATATAAAGGTAAAATCATCACAAATTACACCTATTTAAAAAATTAAATAAATAAATATATATATATTGATTTGGTTTCTATAAGGGGGTCACATATACATATATACACATACATACAAGCCAACAACACACTCTTTAAAACACCCCATACAAAACCAAACAAACAACAAAAAAACCTACTCTTGGATGTATAATGTCTAGACGTTGAAAGATTAAAGTCCATGAACTGTTAGTCTGTCTGTGAAATTTTACAGGCATATCATAAGATGTGTTATCAAAAAAATTTAAAATCCAAATCAGGATTGATTCCCTAATATGTTATATGCATAGATTAAGGAAGGTAAAATGTGAATATAATAGTTGTAAATTAGTTTATAGTAGTGAAAGGTCGACACGAAGTGAAAATTATATCCTGAACAGAATAGACTGCAGAAAAATGATTTAACTTAGTGCGGACAAATAAGATATAAAGCTAGATTAAAAAGACTCTAAAACCTTTTTTTTATTTAATGTAAATATTGGACAATAAGAAATGTGTAAGTAGTTTTTAGGTAGTTTAGTAGAATTAGGAAATGTATGGTATTAATATTTATTAGGATTAGGCTTGTCAAACTGTATAACCTAGGATTTAGAACAGATGTTTTTGTTTAACATAAGACGTCAAATTGACACTATAAATAATTTATATAGGTTAAGAAATGCTGTCAAATGATTAAATTTACTGGCAGATGTCAAACGGAGAATACAAACAATTTAGATAGGTTAAGGAAGTAAAGTCAATGCAACAATATTAAAAATGTGGTAACCGCAGAAATAATGAAGAGGATTGTTGTAAAAATCGAAAGAGGAATTTTGAAGTTGGCCAACAGGATTTTTCGACTGGTTACGGTCGTCATGTAAAAAAGTAAACAGAAGAAAAATTATTATTGAGTTTTGGGAGAAAGAATAAATTTAAAAGAGAAGAGCAAAACCTTATAAGTTTGGAACAAAGTGTTAAAAAAAGCAGAGTTTAATCTAACAACATACTGTGAGTAAGTAGAATATAAGCGCTTACTGTTTTTGTGTGGCTTATTTCACAGCTACCGGAAATATTGTAAAAAAGGCATTAAAACCATTATAAAGTTCACTTGAAAGGGGTTCCAACTGATTGAACCAACAATATTTGTCTACATCAATCAGAACAAGGCGCTTGTGGGGCACTCTTTCGACCGTAAGACCAGTAGGCATAATTTGCCAAGAAGAAACTTCCATTGACTACACTTCAAAGTTAAGGATTTAACTTTGCTGAGCGGTTACCATTTCTTGTTGTTCTTATTAGTCTATAATTGTAGAATAAGAGATTTATATTATACCTAAGCAATTTAGAAACTTTAGTAAACAAAAAAAAAAAAAAAACTGGCCAGTCATTTCTTTCCGGGGGTTGAAATTTGTTAAAAACAAGAAAAAAAAAAGCTTTAAAAAAGAATAATATAGAATTAGGTGTTTGTCATCTATATTAACATTAATAAATAGTCGAGTTTTGTGCAAATATAAAATCTTTGCTTTATTTTGGTTTATGCATATATAAGTATTAGGAAAATTCATATATTTGAAGTCATACAAATTTTAAAGGACTTGAACCCACTAGTCCCTCTTTTGAGAGTCAAATTCATTCATGTGATCAATTGTATGCGCAATACAGCAGTATAAAGGCATTCAATACACCAAGGTGTAATACACACACAAACCTTTGGTGAACACACATTAACAACACATTACTCACTAAACTTTACAGGCAAATAAAAACCTAAAAGCTAAAATACTTAAAATCCAACTGAAAAAAAAAACTAAACCTTTCTATTTCAACTAACACCCAATCGTAGGGCAATTATATATAACATTAAAATTATTCATGGTGATAAAAACCCAAGCATTAAACAATAATATAACAAGTGTCGCCTAAACGTGGGAGCTTTCGAGGTCCACGAGTAAAAAAAATAAAAAAATAAAAAAACAAAACGTAATAAGAAAGTCGGGAAAATGCCTAGAGGGAGAAAAATGACCACGTCAAAGGACAGACAGGACAGGGGAGACGAAAGACAACATGAACAGCAGGAAAGTGTGGAAATGAATGTTGAGAGAGTGTCTGAGGTAGAAATGAGTGAGAATGCGGAAGAAAGAATGGAAGTGATGTCACACGAAAGCATAAATGTTGATGAAATGGATAATGTTAGAAGCGAAGAAGGAGAAGAAGAACAAGAAACAGAGAAGCAAACTGGTCCAAATAACGACGTAATGTTACAATATTTAATGCATATACAACAGAGTATGGTAAAGAAAGAAGACATGGACAGAATGGAGCAAAAACAGGAAATAAGTATGAAAGAAATTCTAGATAAATTTGTAATACAAAAACAAGAAATGAAAGGGGATATGTATAGCATGAAACTAGATATGAATGATATGAGGAAAGATATAAATGAAAACATGAATGACAGGTTCGAAAAGATAAAAGAAAGTATGACTGAAAAGTTTATCGAACAAGAGCAGAATATGAGGAAAGTGAATGAGAGATTGGATAATATAGAGGGAAAAATAACAGAGAAATTAGAAAAAAGCGTGGAAGAGGTGAAAAAGGAGCTGATACAGAAAGTAAATGACGAAGTAGAGGGCAAAGTGCAAGAAAAATGCCAGGGCGTCATGGAAAGAATGAATGTAGCTGAAGACGAGATAGGTAGTATTATACAAGTGGGGAATGAAAGATATCTGAGGATGATTGGAGTGAGTACGGCAATAGAGAGGAAAGTTGAGAGTTATCAGAATGAGATAGGTGAGAAACTAACCGAGACGAATGAAAAAGTCGAAAGAGTGGAGCAAGTGGCTAGAGTAAATGTGGATGATTTAAAAAAATTAAAGGATGAGACGGAACAGCGAATGAATGTAGCGAGCGTCAGAATAGAAGAGAATGTGAAACAAAAATTAGAGAGAATGGAGCGTCAAATGAGAGCAGGCATGGGGAATGAAAGAATTATATACCAAACTACGAACGACACTGGACTCAAATTCACCGGACATGTAGACAAACTACACCCTAAAGTATTTATTACGAGTCTCCTGAACAAACTCAAAAATGTCTATGATGTGCAAGACACAAAGGAAATAATAAGGCAGAGCTTGAAAGGGGATGCGTTAATATGGTTCACCAGCAAGGTAGAAGGAATCGAGGATATAGAAGACTTTGAAAGTAAGTTTTTGAACCACTACTGGGGAGAAGCACAACAGGCCATAGTCAGAGAGAGATTGTATTTTGGGAAATATGACCCAAACGACCCCAGAGAATTGTATAGCTACGCATTGCACATTTACGATATGGCGCAGCACCTGACGCCAAAGATGGGGGAAGAAGAAATTATAGTGTATATTGCCAGGCACTTCAAAACCGAGATATCCGAAATAATAGGAATACAAAATATAAGAACCTTGGACCAACTCATAAACTACCTACAACGGGTCCAGAGAACAATGAGAGACAGACATAACGAAAGAAATACTGGAAGAGAAGAGTGGCGAAGGATGAACGAAGAAGGACAAAGAAGAAATGGACAATACAATGGCAATAGAAACTGTGGACAGAATAACAACAACAGATACAACGAACGGAACAACTACAATGAAAGAAGAGGTTACCAGAATGGACAAGGAAGAGACAACGAACAAAATAACAACAACAAGCGGAATAACTACAACATCGAACGAAGGGACTATCCAAGTGGACAAAGAAGGTACAACGACGGATATGACAACAACAGGAACAACTATGATAGAGCTAGGAACCAAAATATAGGGATTTATAATAGGGAAAGGCAAGAATATAACAACCGAAACGACTACAATCGACAGGATGAGAGAAGGGCTGGTGAATTTAGAGCCAGATTGAATGCGATGAGACAGATGAGAAATTCTGCGGAAGAGAATCAAGGACCAGGTGCTGAAACGGGGGCAATAAAGAAACAAAGATCTGTCGACCAACAAGGGGAGATTAGAGTAATGAGCGATGCAGTGGAGGCAGCGAGAGCAAGACTGCCAAATAGGGGTATGGACAATGCCATTGTCCATACAAATTTTTAAATGTGCACCGACCCGTAAGAGCAAATCACCCACACGCCATGGCAATTAACACATGTATATACGAACATCCCAGGGAGGTCTTTAAAAATGACAAAGATGCAGATAATATAGAAGAAAATGTAGGTTTGATAATTTTGAAGGGCAAAGTAATTAACAAAAAGGTTAAAATATTATTTGACACAGGATCTGAAGCCTCTATTATCTCTGGAAGAATCGTACAACATTTGAGCGTGGGGAGAGTAAAAATACCAAAAATCACACTCGTAAATGCTAGGGGAAAGAAAATTGGGGAAATTAGTGAGACGATATCTGTGGAAGTAGGAATAAACAACGAAAAACTGGAGCTACAGCTGTTGATAATGGACGATATGGAATATGACATAATAATAGGCACTGATGAAATGGAGAGACATAAAATTATAATTGATTACCTGAATAGATACATAATAATTCGCAACGAGAGAATAAAAATGGAAAAATTTGAAGAAAATGAAGTAAATGGCGAGGATGGTAGTGTAGTTAGGAATAGTTCAGTGATGGAAGATCACGGTTTTAAGAATAAAGAAAAAGCTATATGTGAAGTAAGATATAGCAGATATGATGATGAAGTATATGAAGAAAATGGGGATAATATGCAGATAAACTGCGGAAAAAAATATATAAAGCAAATAAAGGGAGTGCTAGAAAAATACAGAGGGTTAATTATAGATGAGACAAGAGTTGCGAAAAATTATGTACATCAGTTTAAAGTAAGAGGGTTAGAAAATTTCAAGGCCAAGTCATATCCAATTCCATATAAATACAGAAGCGAAGTAGCCGAAGAAATATTAAAAATGAAGCAGAGGGGGATAATTGAAAACAGTAACACCCCATATATAAATCCAGTAGTTGTCGTGAAAAAATCTAGTGGCGAGCTAAGACTATGTCTGGACGCCAGGAACATAAATAGTTGTTCAGTTCCACAGTATGAAGCCCCAGCGAACATTTACTCAATCTTTGGAAGGTTAACATGTTCGGAAGTATTTACGAAGATTGATTTGAAGCATAGTTTTTGGCTAATTCCGTTACACGAAGATAGCCGAGACTATACAGGTTTTACGATAGACCGAGTAGTCTATAGATTTGCAGTAGTGCCTTACGGGATTCAATCCGCATGTGCAGCACTGACCAGAGCACTACATACTATATTAGACAAGTATGAACAGTTTGTAGTACATTATGTAGATGATATATTGATAAGCAGTAAGGAAGAAGGCCACCAAGAGCACGTGGAAACAGTCTTAAGAGCACTAGACGAAGCTGGTTTGAAGATCAATTTAGAGAAATGCCAGTTTTATCAAAAAGAGGTAGTATTCTTGGGGTACGTCATTGACCAAGAGGGTATAAGGATGGACGAAAAACGTGTGGAGGCCATCAGAGAGTTTAAACGCCCTACAAATTTGAAAACACTCAGAGGATTTATTGGCATGATAAATTACTTCAAGAGACTGGTCCCAAAATTGAGTGAGAAGTTATATCCACTTATCAACATGCTCAAGAAAAACCAAAAATGGAAGTGGGACAACGAAAAAGAAGTAGCATTTAACTCGATAAAGGAGGAGTTTTGCAAGGGGTTAAAGGTGTACCATCCTAGGTATGAATCAGAATTCACATTGAGAACGGATGCGTCAATTAATAAATTGGCAGGAGTGTTAGTACAAATGCAAGAGGGAGTGGAAGTGCCAATATGTTTTGTGTCGAGAGTAACGAAAGAGCACGAAAAGAAGTATAGTGTGACTGAATTAGAATTGGTGAGTGTAGTATTTTGTGTGGAGAAGCTGCGTTTTTATTTATTGGGGAACAAGTTTGTGATCAAAACTGATCACCAAGCTTTGATCAGCATCCTCAAGAATAAATTCGTAAGCAATCGGATACATTGATGGGTGTTAATTATGCAAGAATACACGTATGACATAAGGCATGTGAAAGGAAGTTTGAATGTAGTGGCAGATGCTTTGACGAGGGATGATGGAAAGAATGTGAATGAATCTAGACGAATCAGATCAGGTATGAATGTATTGACAGAAAATCAGGGTTTATTTTCAAAAGAGGTGATTGAAAGAGACCAGAGAATGCTAAGTGAGAAAGAAAAACGTGGATCTGAAGAGAAGGAGAATGTGCTTGTCAAAACAGTGAATGGGTATGAAGTATATGTGATAACGAATGAATTGGCGAGAGAAATCAGCAAAAGTATACATGAAGAGAATGGGCATATAGGGGCACGAAAGGTATGGATGGTATTCCGAGAAAATTACATTACGAAACAAGACCTAACGTTAATAAAGGGAACATTGAGAGTCTGTAAAACATGCCAAATATATAAACACAAAAATCGACACAATGTGGGAGTACCAAAAACTATAACAGCCAATGAGTGTTTAGAAATTGTAGCCATAGATTTCATTAGTGAGTTGATACCCAGTAGACAACAAAACAAGCATATAATGGTCATGGTTGATGTATTTTCCAAATACATCAAATTATATCCCACGAAACGTACAAATAAACAGGTCGCAATAAAACTGCTAAGGTTATATATACGACAAGTAGGTACACCGAAAATAATTTTGCTGGATAACGCCACATACTTCCAGAATGAGGCGATACAACAGTTCTGTGAAAGTAAAGGCATTAAAATGCAATACACGAGCATAAGACACCCTAGTAGTAACCCAGCAGAGCGCTATATACAGGAGGTAATCAAGTATTTGAGAATGTTGATAAATGATGACCAGAGAGAATGGGAGAGTCAATTGGTGAATGTTGAAAGAATTCTGAATGAATGTCATAACTTGAACACAGAAGAGACACCTATGTATGTGATGACGGGAAGGAGGCCTGAGAGAAAATGGATAATAGAAGAGAAATTGACGTATGAGAGAGTGGTTGAGAATGTGAGGAAGAGAATCAGGAGAAAGGCACAGAAATACTTGAGCCGACAGCGTAATAAAGTAAAAAAAGGGGTGAAGTTCAAAAAAGGAGATATTGTAATTGTGAGAGCACACAGGGTTGGAAATCGAGAGTTGGAGAAATGCGCCAAGCTTCAACCTATATTCGAAGGACCTTATAAAATAGAAAATGAGGAACCAGTAAACAGCTGTCTACTGACAGACCTCCAAACGGGACAGATCAGAGGAGTTTTCAACATTACAGACGTGTACAAGTTTGAACAATAGGAGGAAATTAAAACACAAATCAGACCTGGATTAAGTCTATAAACTGAACCAAAAACTAGTTCAACCAAATAACACGTCAAAATTCAAAATTTAAAACAAATGTCAAGCATGAAAGAAGAGTATAGGCAAATTCAAAACCGAGGTAGATAAGGTTAGTAATCAGCCAAGCGTGGGGAAGGATCGTACTAAAACAAGCATAAGAATTGTGCGCGAAACAATAAATGCAATCGGATGCAAAAGAAGTAGTGGGGACAAGTTTAAACCCAAGACAAGAGGACCAGAGCTGTCAACGAACGAGGAAAAATAAACAAAAATATGAAGTAAATAGATATAAAGGTCAATTAAGTGAAATTTGGAGAAAATTATGGAACATTCAGTATGATAAATAACTGAATAAAGAAGTCTGAAACAAGGAGTAATGGGAAAAGTCAAAAATATATATGTACGAACAGTGAAATGAATTTAATAGATGGAGAAGCTAACCAGTGAATATGTACACCCATAGAGGGCATATTGAGATAATAAAGAGTAATGTAGATGATTATGTGCACAGTAGTTGCAAGAAAATATAGATATTAAAGCAGAAAAGAAGTGAAATGCGGTAAACAATTAAAAATAAGCGGAATTATAGGGGATTGAGATGAAAAGTCCAGTAAAAGGAACATATATTGACTGATAAACAGTAGTTTCAGATTAATAATAAAAAAAAGGTGGGTATCAGAAGAATAAAACGAATTGAAAAAGGAAAGGACCTAATATCAAAATGAAACATATAGAAACTTACAATGACAGCAGCAATAAAAAAAAAGAGTCCAAATATCAGGGTATATACGAACATGTCGTTATAGAAATCGGTTCATTATCACGCGTAGGAACACACGCAATGAGAAAAGGGTTATCAATGTTAATGTTTAATTTTTGTGTATAACTTAAAGCGTGAATAAAAAATTTTGTCAAGCTTCAGAAGGCAAGCCTCTAAAGCAGTCAAAATTTATTATTGGGGATTTGATATGGTTTCTATAAGGGGGTCACATATACATATATACACATACATACAAGCCAACAACACACTCTTTAAAACACCCCATACAAAACCAAACAAACAACAAAAAAACCTACTCTTGGATGTATAATGTCTAGACGTTGAAAGATTAAAGTCCATGAACTGTTAGTCTGTCTGTGAAATTTTACAGGCATATCATAAGATCTGTTATCAAAAAAATTTAAAATCCAAATCAGGATTGATTCCCTAATATGTTATATGCATAGATTAAGGAAGGTAAAATGTGAATATAATAGTTGTAAATTAGTTTATAGTAGTGAAAGGTCGAAACGAAGTGAAAATTATATCCTGAACAGAATAGACTGCAGAAAAATGATTTAACTTAGTGCGGACAAATAAGATACAAAGACTATAAAGCTAGATTAAAAAGACTCTAAAACCTTTTTTTATTTAATGTAAATATTGGACAATAAGAAATGTGTAAGTAGTTTTTAGGTAGTTTAGTAGAATTAGGAAATGTATGGTATTAATATTTATTAGGATTAGGCTTGTCAAACTGTATAACCTAGGATTTAGAACAGATGTTTTTGTTTAACATAAGACGTCAAATTGACACTATAAATAATTTATATAGGTTAAGAAATGCTGTCAAATGATTAAATTTACTGGCAGATGTCAAACGGAGAATACAAACAATTTAGATAGGTTAAGGAAGTAAAGTCAATGGAACAATATTAAAAATGTGGTAACCGCAGAAATAATGAAGAGGATTGTTGTAAAAATCGGAAGAGGAATTTTGAAGTTGGCCAACAGGATTTTTCGACTGGTTACGGTCGTCATGTAAAAAAGTAAACAGAAGAAAAATTATTATTGAGTTTTGGGAGAAAGAATAAATTTAAAAGAGAAGAGCAAAACCTTATAAGTTTGGAACAAAGTGTTAAAAAAAGCAGAGTTTAATCTAACAACATACTGTGAGTAAGTAGAATATAAGCGCTTACTGTCTTTGTGTGGCTAATTTCACAGCTACCGGAAATATTGTAAAAAAGGCATTAAAACCATTATAAAGTTCACTTGAAAGGGGTTCCAACTGATTGAACCAACAATATTTGTCTACATCAATCAGAACAAGGCGCTTGTGGGGCACTCTTTCGACCGTAAGACCAGTAGGCATAATTTGCCAAGAAGAAACTTTCATTGACTACACTTCAAAGTTAAGGATTTAACTTTGCTGAGCGGTTACCATTTCTTGTTGTTCTTATTAGTCTATAATTGTAGAATAAGAGATTTATATTATACCTAAGCAATTTAGAAACTTTAGTAAACAAAAAAACAAACAAACTGGCCAGTCTTTTCTTTCCGGGGGTTGAAATTTGTTAAAAACAAGAAAAAAAAGCTTTAAAAAAGAATAATATAGAATTAGGTGTTTGTCATCTATATTAACATTAATAAATAGTCGAGTTTTGTGCATGTATAAAATCTTTGCTTTATTTTGGTTTATGCATATATAAGTATTAGGGAAATTCATATATTTGAAGTCATACAAATTTTAAAGAACTTTAACCCACTAGTCCCTGTTTTGAGAGTCAAATTCATTCATGTGATCAATTGTATGCGCAATACAGCAGTATAAAGGCATTCAATACACCAAGGTGTAATACACACACAAACCTTTGGTGAACACACATTAACAACACATTACTCACTAAACTTTACAGGCAAATAAAAACCTAAAAGCTAAAATACTTAAAATCCAACTAAAAAAAACTAAACCTTTCTATTTCAACTAACACCCAATCGTAGGGCAATTATATATAACATTAAAATTATTCATGGTGATAAAAACCCAAGCATTAAACAATAATACAACAATATATATATATATATATATATATATATATATATATATATATATATATATATATATATATATATATATATATGGTGGCTTTTTACAATATAAAATCAATATATAAAACTAATAATATACATTATATACATAATAAAGTTTAAATACCATAAAAGCAATACAATTGACGTGGGCAGTAAAACTAATAACTATACTATTGCCGCCCAATCGTGGATCAGTTACATAAAATACATTAATAACAATACTATTGCCGCCCAATCGTGGGGCAGTTACATAAAATACATTAATAACAATACAATTGTCACCTAAACGTGGGACTGTGTAAAACGTAGCTGTATAAACCTGCCATAAGTATAACAATTTGACGCACGAACGTGGAACCCGAAAATTCTTACACGATTTTACATAAAAACTCAAAAATAAAACACAAAAATGCCTACGGGAAGAAAATCAACGACGTCAAAGGACAGACAAAATAAAACAGAAGAAAGAGAGCGCGAACAACAACAAAGAATGCAGTTGGGTGAAGAAAGAAGACAGGAAATGGCACAAGTACCTCAAGAAGAAATGGGGGAAATTTCGAAGAACAGAGAGAAATGGATGCCCAAAAAGAAATCGAAGAAAATACAATGGAAGTGATATCGCAAGAAAGTATAAATGTGGATGAATTAGGGAATGTGAGCAGAGAGGAAGAAGTTGAAATAGAGCAAGACACAGAAAAGCAAACCGGTCCAAGCACTGACATGATAATGCAATATTTAAGGAGAATGGACCAACATATTGTAAGAAATAACCAAGATATGATGAGACGGGACCAAAATATACAAGGTAAAAATCAAAATATGGTAAAATTAAACAAAAGAATGATGAAATATAATAAGGATGGAGATTAGTATCAAAGAAGAAATAAATGTGAAATTTCAAGTACTAAAAAATAAAATCATTGAACAGGAAACAAAGTGGGAAAGAATGAAAGAAAAATTATATGAAAAAGTGAAAGAAGAAGTCGAAAATAAAATACAGGAAACAAGGGAGGAAGTGTTTCAAAGTATAAAGAAAAGAGATTAAATAATACTGGGCATTAAGAAAGTCGAAGATGAACATTATGTGGAAATGAAAAGGATGAACGACGTAACAGAAGGAAAACTAGAGAATTTTCAACAAGAAATTAACATACGACTAATAAATGACTACGAAACAGCAGAACAATTAAAAAGATAAGTCAGGATAAATACAAGAAAAATAAACACGTTAGAGGGGACAATAAACGATAAAAAAGTAGAAATTTAAAATAGAATAAGAAACCTAATAAAACAGAAAATAATGATGACTGTAGTAGGGTGGTACGAAATTCAATGGCGAGATAACATATTTGCACCCAAAAGTATTTATAAAAACCATTATGAACCAAATAAGAAATATACCTGAAATAGAGAATAAATGGGAAACGGCCAAGAGAAATTTAGTTGGAAACCCTCTAATATGGTTTGTTAGTAAGGAAGAACAATTCCACGACGAAGAAGATTCCAAAGAAAAATTATTACAGTATTTCTGTGGAGAAGCGCAGCTACATATTGCTCGAGAAGAAAAATATTTTGGCAATTACGACAGGAAGAAAATGTGAGATACAGTAAATTATGCTCTTATAATGTATAATGTTGCTAAAAATCGTCAACCAACAAGGAAGGAAAAAGGAATACGTAGGTACGAGTACAGAAAAAGGGTACGATATAAAATAAAAATTGATCTGGTGATTGTACGAGCACAATGAGTAGTGTTGGTCCTTAGTTACAACCACTATTTTGAGACCCAAGAAGAACAATCAAATATGTAACCAGAAACAAAAGCTATCAGGGGTATATTTAACATAAACGAATTTTATGAATTTAAACAAACAAAATTAAATTAATATATCCAATAAAAGGCTAGGAAAGAAAGTATATATATATATATATATATATATATATATATATATATATATATATATATATATATATATATATATATATATATATATATATATATATATATATATATATATATATATATATATATATATATATATATATATATATATATATATATATATATATATATATATTTATTCATTTATTTATATATATATATTTTATATATATTGTAATATTTTCCCTTCCACAACCCCTTTATTTATTAAACACAAACCCCCCTTTACATTATGACAGTTTAATATAACGTATGAAACACTGTTACTAGTAACGACATTTGATATAGGAAGTGAACAGACGTTCTATCACCTCCGCCACTGGGCTCCGATGCTACTTACGATATACACGCACAGTGATAGAGGGAGTGATAATCACCTACCTTGCAAACGTCTTCCACCCGCGTCTCACAGTTATCTGGGTCACTATTACGAGTAACTTTGGCCTATGATCGTCCACTGGAACCTACGCAGTAGTAGTAATCGAAAGTTCTAAGCCATGAATTGAGGGTGATCAGAAAGAGACAGAGAAAGGAAACACAATCGTTCTTTTAACTGGATATATTGCATAAAACACAATCCCATTTAATACAAAGGTTAAATTGCCCAGCTAGATACCTCGGCGCTTCTTTGAAACAGATGATTCTGAACTAAATCCCCCTTATCGCTACTACCACATGTGGAAATGCAACACCTGTTCTCTACTATCGAAGGCGAACAGCTGATGGTGTATCCCAGACATTCCACAACCCTGCGTCCCATGTTCCAGTGGCGTACTTTTTTTTAAGAAGATTCAAGGAGTATTTATATTTTGTTTTCAGGTTTTCCTTTTTTTTTTGTTTCATCTTTTTTTTGTTTTACTGGAAATAGGACACACGATACAGTGGAAGCCTGATGCACACCTGTCTGGCGTGTTGCACACTTCCCTTCACGTAGATGCATGAGTGTTGTTTTTTTTTTGACTTGCACTATTACGCGCCTAGGCTGCCTTTCCCCTTTCTATTATGTTTCATGTTTGTTTCGCGTGGCTCTTTGGGGCCTGCTCTATGAGTCTTTTTTATATCGAAAATTAACACTTCAAGAAGCGGGAAATTCACCCAGGCGACGTTTGTTTCACACAGAAAAATTACATGGCACGCTGCAGTGTACGTGATGGGAAGATTATCCTATGTTTTTATGTTTTCCAAAAGCTCGACTCTACTGATGAGAATAACCCTAGACTCCCGTTCACTTCCCTTCATGCGGAAAACATATACGCGCGAACTGAAATGACTTATGGACCTCCAGGCTGCTATTTCACACCAATTATGCCTAATTTGTTTGTAAATTGCGTTGACTTTTACGTTATTGGGCCCTATGGGTCTGGGTCGGAAATTAGCACTTCATGGAGTGAAACTTCGCTTGGATGTCCCTCGAAGACATAACTGCGGGTTGGACATTGTACAAATTTTGTCACGCATCAGGAGAAGCAATGCCATGCCATGAAGGCACACTTTACGGACCTTACTAAACTACAAAAATGCATACCACATCATACCAAGGGAATTACTTTGATTTCAATCTCAGGTTCAGTATTCTATTTATAACATGCTTCCCTTTCATATTTGGATTCTAGTTTCAGATTCAGTATTTTCCCTTGTATTTGGTCTTTAAGTCTCAAATTCAGTATTTTATTTCAGGACATGTTCTCCCCTTACTTGGCTTTAAGTTTCAGATTCAAAATGCTGGCATGGAATAAAATATGTATTGAGGCTCTTTATTTGAATTTATATTTACGGTCCGTAATTTCAAGTTTAGAAACTCGTGGATTTTCGTCCCCACGACCAAGATGTCCAACTCGGAGGTACAAGGCACTGGACACACAAATAATAACTTAAAACTAACAAAACATTATAATAGGGCCGAAACATTTCAACCTTTCAGTCGATGCTACATTTTGACGTCAATAGATCTTAAATTTCACATTATAATTATTATTAGGCAAACGAAATTAACACACACATATTAAGTGCTATTTGATAGGAGCAAAACTTACATTCTTAGAATATATATAAACACCAGCTCGTAATGTTCATGATTTCAATTTTTAAGCTAATCAAATCTCGCAACGTGTGATAAATGTCACCACAGGATGCAAACAAATATTATTCTAGATATTGAATTTAATCAAAAATAACCCTGGCAACCCTAAAATGGCCACATGAATTCTCAGTGTTTCAACTTAGCTTAAATACACTAGGCTTGGCAACATTTTAAATGTATACATTATTTTCCTGCTTAAAATTAAGGCAAATAACGTTCCAGCTTTAAAGTTTTAATTTACAATGGCAATATCTAAACGAATAATAGTTCCTTTAAATAGTGTAAGGACAGGTAAACCTACAGGACTCATGATCAGGTTGCACATGTTAAATTTTGACAATATTTAAATGCGTTAATGATTTCCTTTAAGAATAATTTTCGATGCACCAAGTTTAATAAAAATATCGAACCCTGCACTATTACGACTGCCCCTATAGCACCCCCCCCTTGCTCCTAGATAGCACTTTCAAGGCACGCAAATTTTGTTTAAGGCCGGGAAATTTACAGGACGATCGGCACGAATCATAACAATGTTCAACTCACCGTCTGATGCATCCTTTTCCGGTCTGTCAGGCTGCTGCATGGTTTCCACTCGGGGACGGCTGCTCGTATCTTGGGTTTCGCCTAACGGGTGCGACGGTTCCCACATTCTGGGTTTCCGGATAGGAAAGAGCAGACCCGAGAAATAGAATTGCGTCCGGTATTTCCCTGCACTGAGGCGAGGTGGAGGTTTTTCAGAGAAAGAAGATCCCCTACCTCTTTCACCGTGTGCGGGGATCTGGCACTGGTATTTGGTGCTTTGCAAGTTCTTAAGTACGGGGGGCGGTTGCCTGGCGGGGAATGCTAGCCGAGTTCTCCGTTTCGACACTAATATGCGGATTCTGGCACTTAGCGTTTGCCACAAAATTACCCTTCGAGTCAAGGTAGGTTTTGAATATCGCGAAAAGGAGGACCAGCCGAGTTTTCCTGCTTCGACACCAGTGCTCGTATTCTGGCACTTAGCGTGTACCACAAGATTGCTCTTTGAGTCAAGGTAGGTTTTAAATATCGCGAAAAGGAGGACCAGCCGAGTTTTCCTACTTCGACGCTAGTGCTCGTATTCAGGCACTTAGCGTTTACCACAAGATATACTCTTCTAGACAAGGTAGGTTTTGAATATCGCGAAAAGGAGGACCAGCCGAGTTTTCCTGCTTCGACACTAGTGCTCGTATTCAGGCACTTAGCGTTTACCACAAGATATACTCTTCTAGACAAGGTAGGTTCCCGGAGAAGGACACTCTTTGAAGACCAAAGAATGTCTGATTTTAGCCTGCAATCGTCCGCGTTTTTATATCGGTTTCATTCCCCTTCCCGTGTAATGAACTATAATGCAGGCCCTGTTGTTAAAGTCGACAGCATATCAAACCCTTGTACCATAACCGACCTTATTGCGTCCCGCTCGTGATTTGTAGCGTAGCTCCCCTCTATCATGTGTACACGTCCCACATAGAAAACCTCCTGTACATACTGTTTTCAGAGCTTATTATTATTATCATTATTTTTCATTTATTTAGATTATAATTGTAAACATTCATTACTTAACTTGTGAAACCCATTCTGCAAGTTTACCTGTGCACCCTTACTTGTTACTGTTTCGCTTGTTGCCGGCATTTATATTTATGCATGGACACCTTATATCCATGTAAATTATACAATAATAATATGCTACGTACACAATATTAATAAGCAAAACACAGAATAATGTCCTCATTGTGCATATGACACCAAAGCAATATTAAATTCTCTTATGTTAATATAAATGCACATGAAATATTTCGTGTCCCGTTTTATTTTTATATGTGAACTTATTTGACATACGACTGTAATACAAGTTAAAATTACTTCCCCTTTTCAAATTAGATTTTATAACTGCCTAAGGTGATGCAGGTCAGACCATGGTCGACATAGTCTGTATTTAATTAGTGCAAGCCCTGTGGTCATGTGAGCATGACGTGAAAATTATTTGCAATGAATATACTTCTGTGCCTCTTACATATTTACAATAAAAATATCGACTGATACATGACATTCAAGAGCCTGTCCATTTAAGAACTACATTCGTGGCACTTTTGGAAGAGTAAATGATAATGCAAAAATAATTATCTCATAGCTAATAATACTCGTGGATGCGATTATGATTATATTTAAAAGTCCAGACGGCGAAAACGTTCTCTCTCCTTATCGGAATCTCATCAGTCGCCTTTCTGCAGTGAATATTACCATATTTGATATGACCTATGATTCGCATTAATACTGTCCGTACGCAAACACCAGATGGCCTCTTTATTTTCAGTCACCCGAGCTGCAGGTGTTTCTATTACATTCCTTTGTTTCTTATTTCCCAGACATCTGTCTCGTATTCACAACACCAGACATCCCAGTCGACAGTGTTATATCTTCTAGCGCTTCGATAAGACACCAATCATGCTATGAGTTATATGACAAAGGGTTTACTCCACTTGACACTTTCAACATTTTATGTGTGGGAACTTGGTTTGTAACGCGAAACATTTAACAGACCTGCTTTCTTATTGAAATATCCAGACTGCGGTTGTTTCATTACTTTGTTTTTTTTAAACTGAAATCACCGTTATAATGTGAGACAATTTAATTGCATCGGGAATATTTTCGTATATTAACATACCCCACTGTGGCCTGTCGAATTCTCGAGGTACCCTAGTACATTTACCATGGACCTCTGGAAATTTCGGCGACTTATCTCTGACTCTCAGAGCTCACGTCTGCCGGCTGATATAATTATAAAACTTCGACCGTACCTGTTGGGGCGTTTTCATTCATTCATATACCAGGTCCTCTTGACCATAGAACAGAATAAAAAAATATGGACCACAATTGAATTGAAGGGTTATAGTACAGGCAATAGAGAATTTTTTCTGCATTAAACTACAGGAGTTATTTTTTTCGTTAGATAGGTTCAGAATTACGTACTGAATGTAAAAACACAAAATCCTTACAAATTAGGGTGGCGGAAGTGCCGCCATTTTGAGAAAAACCGTTTTGGCCTATATCTTCATAACCGTGCACTTTAGGCCAAAAATGGTAATGACCTTTATTGTAGATAATTGCATTTCTCATCTTTTTTGTAAAAAAAATTTTTGTTTCATTCACCGTTTATAACTTATACGGCTATTAGCATCCATTTATTGACTTTTTTACCTATTGCTTTGTTAATAATTGTTTAAAAAAAATGCTTATAACTTAACTTTTCAATCGACAAATTTTCTAGAACTTTTACTTAAAACTTGTTTTTCTAAAATTATTAGTGTATTTTCTTTAAAAAAATTAACTAATGAGACCGCGACTTTTGAATTTTGAAAAAAAAAATTGAAATAGGCGCTAATTATGCCCCTTAGAACACATATACGGGGTCAGTTTCATTTTATATATATATATATATATATATATATATATATATATATATATATATATATATATATATATATATATATATATATATATATGTATATATATATATATATATATATATATATATATATATATATATATATATATATATATATATATATATATGTATATGTCTATGGTACACTTCATACACCTTATACACTTTGTATATATTCTGGATGTGTATATCACAAATTTAACAATCTCGCTGTACAGTATGTAAAATGAGGATTAATGGATCAAATCAGTTTCTATGAATCATTGTAGGTGAAAAATCACCATTCTCTGCATTTACTTACTGGATAAAATTTTACGTCATAGATGGAGGTAATTATGGAGACAAGTATAATTTTGAATTAATATTTCATGTTTTTATGCTTATGCTCATTTCAAAGCAAATAGCAAATAATGTGAAAACTCATCAGAAAATGTATTGACTTCCGAAAATAAATTTTAAAAAAACGTGTGTAAGTACGTGTTTCAACGACGAGAAATAATGAAAACTAGGTAGCTACACACAACGTTGTTAGACTAAATAATAACTGGATTTTCATTAGTATTAGTATTTTGCTTTCAATAGCTGAAGTAAATCAAAATCGCCAAATGAGTGTTCATATAAATTAATATTCATAATTTCTCACTCTATTTTATTGTGTTTAGTGTTGTTCTAGACATTTAATTCTCTGTAACAGATTTCTAGAAAACTTCTTAATAGATTCCTATGTTCTTGTGTGTTAATCTATCCCATTTACAGATGGCGCAGTTAGGCATTATTTGGTTAGTTACTTGTACCCGTTAGGATTTACGATTATGACACGCCTTACGATTAGAACAAAGCATATTAACGTAAACGAATTTTAATATTCTTTGATTAGGATACAACCGCCTGGGCCAGCAGTTCAATAGTTGTGTCAACGAATGCGTTCATCAGTCCCGCTGTACTTCTGTTGGCACTCAACTGTTGCCAATTTGTTGAAGAGAAATGACAAACGTTAGAAAATAGTGCTTGAAGTCAACAGTGCGTTCATTTGATTCATCTGTCTCCAACCGCTTAAACGTAGCGGTGGTCAGCAGATAAGCTCTTAAACTCAGCTATTGGCGCATGGTAAAATCGGCCATTGTTAACAAAGGTTATGGCGCAATGGGAACCTCTACATGACCAACCACTTTTAAGGTGACTTTGGACACACCACACAAACCTAGTTTTAATCAACAGATGTCTCCTTGTGAAATACAATCCCATTTGATGGTCCTGTATTGTAGACACCTCAGAAGTAAACAAAGAATCGGGTAGATTAGGAACGCAGAAATGAACGGGCGACGATGTGCTCCGTTGCCACATGAATATTACAAAGTGTCATTTTAAATAAAGAAGGAAATCAAGGGGTGAACAAATGTTTTCATAATGTAAATAAATGATAATGGGACGTCATCGAAATACATAGATATATGACATATATTACGGAAATCAGTAGGCAAACGTAAATGTAAACAGTAACATTTGAGCCTCGGTGGTTCAGTGGAAAGAACGTGTGCCTCTGGACCCAAGAGTACTGGGTTCGATTCCCCCCCTCACTTTTCAGTAAATCAGTAACACATTAACAGAGGTTGTACCATTGTGATTGAGCAAGTTAATGACTGCACGTTCCGCCCTTCCCAGGGTGCGTAAAGCCGTCGGTCCCGTGCCCATGCGATGTTGGGGACGTTAAAGACAACTGTCGATGCTAAACATAACCGAACAAATGGCTCAAAATAGGTTTTCCTTCCCTTCGAAGTGTTTGTTTTTATTTTAGGTTCCAACCTTAAATGAGTATAAAAAAGTCAATGAAGCAATTTCCGTTACAAATTGCTGATGATAAATACAACTATGTATATGCTCATAGCAGGCAGTATCCGATATATTTTGGAAAGTTGCAATGTTTCGTGGTAATAAAGCAATCCTACTGACAACTGTCGATGATAAAGATAACCGAAAAAATGGCTCAAAATAGGTTTCCCTTTGAAGTGATTGTTTTTATGTTAGGTTCCAACCTTAAATGAGTAATAAAAAACGGCAGTGAAGCAATTTCCGTTGCGAGTTGCTGATGATAAGTACAACTATATATGCCCATAGCAGACAATATCATACATAGTTTGCAATGTTTCATGGTAATGAAGCAATTTCTACTGACAACTGTCGATGATAAAATAATTATATTCATATATTTAGGGGTTTTCATCCCTGACAGTTATCATATACTCTACAGGTAAAGCAAGTTCCCGCTTAACGTCCTAGTTAGGGATAAAACGAATCATTGGAAATGAATATAATGTACAAACACATGTACATATTTGTGACTGCAAAATTATTTAAAAAAAGTATTCCTTTACATATGTGTTATGTACATGCTTACACCTTATATGATGTACTCCTTTTTTACGTACTATTTTAGACTTCTTTTATAATAACAACGTTATACCGAATCAGTTTCATCGTTAAACAAAGTATTTGCCTACAATACACTGCGACCCTATAATGAAACACGGCGACGTTATGAGATGACTTACTGTACGAGGTACGACATCTAAAAGTTGAACATTACGTTGATAGTTGATATAAAGTAGACTTGCTCATATCAAAGTAGTAATGTGTAGAGAGAAAGCAACATCGTACCTAATAGGTAGATGCTGTAAAGTCGACTTTCTCATATGATCGTAAAATGAACACGGCTGACTTCTTGTCTTGTTGACTCACTGCAGTTTACTATTTGCTATGTATTCACATAGAATTTCCCAAGATGTAGGAGGCAGGCGCTTATAAATGTATTACCTCTATAAGCCAATTTTTTTTGTGAATTATTATTTTTGTTCTCCACCAATTCTGCTACATAAATGGTTTGCCGCTGTTAACAAGGGCTAAGGCTAAAACCTGCTACCATATCGGAACTCTGCAACACAGCTTTATAGCCATCCATTCAAATATAACCTTGAACTAAAAGGAACCCGGCTGTCCGGATGTGCTCTCTAATAATAATAACAATTTTCTGACGCACCTTTAGAATTAAAGTGAGATCGACAATATTTGCTGAGACCTGGGAATCAAACCCAGTACTCTTGGGTCCAGAGGCACACGTTCTTTCCACTGGAGCACCGAGGCTCAAATTTTACTGTTTACATTTACGTTTTCCTACTGATTTCCGTAATATATGTCATATATCGATGTATGTCGATGACGTCCCATTATCATTTATTTACATTATGAAAACATTTGTTTACCCCTTGATTTCCTTCTTTATTTAACGTGACAGTTGGTAATATTCATGTGGCAATGGCAACAGTGCACATCGTCGCCCGTTCATTTCTGCGTTCCGAATCTACCCGTTTCTTTGTTTACTTCTGAGGTGTCTACAATACAGAATTACCATTATTTATTATAGGTTTTTTTAAGCCCTTTATTTATACTATGATTTTTTAAATTTAAGTCAATTTATCTATTTTTATTTACGATATAACGTGCAATTACAGTAACATTTTAGGTATAAAGATAAAATGACCACTGTGACAGGCCAAACTGTATGACAAAAGTTAAATATATTAGATAGAGACTATTGAAAGTTTGATTTGAACCATCTACTTGAAATGCTATGTAACAAACATAATTTCTCTAGCATACTCAGGAAATATCATTGCAAATTTTCAGAAATAGCTCCATCATCACTTTAAGTGATAAGAAGCGTTAAGTTTAGTAATTTCTGATAGCCGTTTCATTGCTTGGCAGCACTTTAGTTTCAGATACTTGTGTCTGGCAGTGCCAAAAAATATGTTTGTAAATTTGCAGATTATTCCCCAATCATCTTTCTGAATAGGTAGGTAACCTTTTTTTTTCTGATATATATTTAAAACACCCAGCATGTATGCATAAAACGACATAATACATGTTGTGGTTACAACTCCCAAGAAGTTACAACCGCCTCCACTACCGACCAATCACCTTACACATAACATTGAAACATAACCATAAGATACAACTTGCATGTAAGATGGTAAGCTTTGTCTAAAACTGTCTGTTGGATAATTTGCAAATTCACCAATACTCTATCTTGGTTTTCCGTTGTACTTGTACATAAAGTGAAATGCAATACTTTCTGGAACTTTTTAGTTATATTATTAGTTTCCATTTCAGCGACAAGTCAAATAAATAGCAAACGATTAAACTTGTGTGTGTGTTTTGTTTCTTTAACGTCGGCCTATTTCCGCGACTATGGCCAATCACCGACGCCAGGGAGCAGTTTCACCTCACTATCCTGGAAAATTTTGCCGAACCCCTGCCTTTCTGTAAGGAGGGTAGGGATCTTTAACGTGCCCAACATCGCATGGACACGGGACCGACGGTTTTACGCCCCCTCCGAAGGGCGGAACGTGCAGACATTCAACTTGCTCAAATACAACGCCAGAACCTCCGTTGATGTTAATTTTACAGTTTGTACTGAAAAAGTGAAAGGAGTACCCTGGGATCGAACCCAGTACCCTTCGGTTCAGAGGCACACGTTTTTACCACTGAACCACCGAGGTTCTACGATTTAACTTGGAAATCACAATATAATAACGCAACGCCCGTTGGAGATTGACTATCGAATTAAGTCACACGGCAAAGATTTCAGTTTTCTAGGTTGTTTAAACTTATTGCTGTAATTTTGTTCTTTTACCCATGTATTATTCTTGTGAAGAAAAGTTTGAAACAACAAAAATTAGAAATGTATTTTCATTCTTTATCCATTTATACCATTTAAAAACATATGTACCTACATACTGTTCATTGTATGAGCCATCAGGAGTATGTCACGAATATCTACGATAAACTACATATTCAATCCACTTAACCTAGATTAACTTTTGAAATATGAGTTTCAAGCTCAAAAAGTGCAGAATAAAAAATATATTGTAGCAATAATATATATTATGATCCTATGCAGATATTGAGTTACTGCTCGGCACATAATTTGTCTTAATGCTCTTATTTCTTCAAAAATGTATTGACAACATGGTAAGAAATAGCCAAGCCAGCCCAAGGTTTATAGATAGAATCCACTGTCTATGTTCTAGTTAGTCAATGCTAGAAAGAAGCAGATACACTTGATTAGCATTAACATTCTAATGTTAGTCAATGCTAATACTAAGTTAAGACCTTT
>OZ023262.1:167586600-167659100 GCA_964006375.1 Tillus elongatus
GGACATATTCATCAATCGTATGTACAGTTTGGAGACTACAAGTCTAGGCACTTAACACGGACACAAACCATGATTTTTAAAGGTCATAATTTTTCAGTTATATGTGGTTGTTCTGGTATAATTGTCTTCAAATAATGTACCAACAGTTATCTAGGTCTATGAAACTATTATTAAAACAAGAAATTTGACCGTAATGTACGTTGGTGATTTGTATTTCATCTGTATTTACAATATCAATTAATAAATAGATAAAAAAACAGTTTGATTACATGCTAATTAAATACTTTGATATTTATTTATTCTTTAACAACTCTAAGTTAAATTTTTTTGAATGTTTGGATGTTTTGTAATATCTCGACTCTGTGTCGCCAGGTGGCATAAAAAATTTGACCATTGACTAAATGCAGCAATGATAATTTAGCAATTGACTAAATTTAACTACCAGGAAGAATATTGAATATTATTTTTCTTATAGGTTTCTTTAAACATAATACTAAAGCTGATGTACACATAGGGCGACTGCATGTGGATACAAAAAGTTAAATTTTTATCATACATACATACATTATCCCAATGGACATCAGTCCTGAGTTACATAATAGGTATATATTTCAATGGTAATAGTAACAATCATTTGGTATAATATAATTTTTGATATTGTGCCAAATAAATATTACTATTAATTAGTATTAACATCAGTTAATACTAATTAATAGTAATATTTATTTGGCACAATATCAAAAATTATATTATACCAAATGATTGTTACTATTACCATTGAAATATATACCTATTATGTAACTCAGGATATGACGATATTAATTCCTGGCCTCGACGATTGGCAATAGTAGATTTAGAAGCCCGAATCGAAAAGGAAAAATTGATGAAACAGATTAATTATGCCTGCTTGCATTAGAGAGACATATTTGCTATTAAAAACATTTTTATGAAAATTCACTTCCATGACGTACTTGTTGCGTCCAGACTTTTTTAAATGAGAAAATGAAGAAATAATCGAAATCTGCATTTTAGAAAACTCATAGTTCTTATTTTAACTCGTACCTTTGCGCTAGCGCATTTTTCCACTAAAGATTTGACATGCAAAGTCTAGAAAGTCGTTTCAATAGTGGTGATCTCAACAGCGTTGCCAAATGTCAACAAATGACTATTATGAGGTAGATGGGTTTTTTTTAGGTTAGGAACTCTAGTTTTTCACGGAACAGGAGATCACTTCCAAGGATATGGGTTTAATGAATAAGTGATAATGTGATACCAAAAGGACAAATAATTATTTTTAAAGGGAAGTTAGGATCTAACAATAATTTTGGCAACATGGCTTGAACGCAGCCTTTAAAGAGTTTTTTTGAAATTTTGAAACATCTTAATGCAGATTTTTATTGTCCTTTGTCAAGACAAATTTGCATAGGGTCGCTTTATATATACATATATATGTTAGTTGATAGGTTTGATCCATGATACAAATAACGAGAGATATGATATTCAGACTACCTATTTTTCGACCTGTCACGCGCATGGTGTCAAGTGGTGAGTCCAATGCAACAATAATATGCTGCCGTGGAGTGGGGTTTGACTTTTCATCACAACCTCTTAACAAATTACGTATTGTACTAATATTTAAGTGCATACAGTTGGAAGTAATAAAAATGCAAAAGATTAAATTTAGTGCTGTGATTTATATGATCTGAAAAAGACAATATAGGCGTAACTTCAACCACATTAAGCTGACGTATAGAAACTTTTTGATTGCGAATGACTTTGTTTTAAGTGTGTAGTTGGACTTCTATAACGTTACTCACCACGTGACGTCATAGGATGGGGCGGGGCATATGCGCAATATCATATCTCTTCTAAGTCATTATATTATAGGTTTGATCAGTGGTAAATTCGCTGTCAGATTAGATGCCCAGAGTTCAAGCTATTTTTACCATGTTTGATACATTTCATATACTCATGATAACGATAATTAATAGATCAAAACGATATTAATTATTCTGAAAGCCATCTTCTGGGTTCTTTTGATCAAGTTTTATCCAGCAAACAGAAAACGCACAATAACGATTAATATGAACTAAACAGTAAGCCACAGTAATCTTTGACGTACGTCGCGCGATCGTGCTTTATTAATTTCAATTTTCAATTTTTCGTAACAAAATACGTTATTTTGAATTCTAAAATTGGAAATTTATAGTAAAGACATAAAAGTCTGAGTCGTTGCAAGTATAAGAATTGCTTAATTCAAACTCTACATACATTGAAGCTATGCCTACCTACCAGATAACAGCAATGGCAATAAATTTAAACTATAGTTTGATACATAGATAGAACCATAGACGTGATAGAACCGGTCGGAAAGAAATTTCCTAACCTTGCTAATGTGATCCGTTTTGTATTTAGCAATTTTTACTACAAGAATATATGCGGAACATAAACATACTCTATATGTCATTGATGTGGAATTATCCATAGATTCCGCTTTCATGCTTTGATTTTATTATCTTAAATTCAAATTATTCTATGATTTTTTCACATCCCTATGTTCTTATGCAAATTTTATGGCATTTAAAGCTTACCCATTGACTAACTATACCGTATATGATTTACCAATTTATTCAAATAAAATAAACGTCGCTGGAAACATTGAATTCGATTTTTTCCTATGTATTTCTACAAAAATACTAAAGCTCCTCTAAACAAGTTGTCTTTGTTTTTGTTAAAACTATGGCCTGTACTAAAGGTAACATTTTTATGTTAATATACAACATACGAACAATTCATTTTTAGTCGTTAGCGATAATAAAGGTATTGATATTAATAATTATAGTAATACTTATTTGACATAATTTTACAAATTATGTCGTCAAATGATTATTATGTACTATTTACTGGTTCCTGGCGTCCACATGAAACTATGTAACTTTATAATATGTTTTAAAGTAGTTACAAAAAAGAACTGTTTAGAGTACATATTTCGCCCTAATGAAGAAGGTACATAAAGGCTAGTCTTGCATTATTTCGTTAATAGTTATCTATAATAAGGACAAACCTCAGAAACAACAATTAATTAATATGAGTGAGTGACAATTTGGAATGAAGGGTTTTTATTAATTTTTACAGTCTTGTTAGCTTTCTGCATTTTAGATTCTTCACTAACATTAAATTCAAATTCTTTAAATGTTTGTATGGCTTGTAATTGCGCATCTCTAATTGTGACTATATAAAGTTAGTCACTGACCCAATACTCAATATAACGTCTGTGATTTAGCTATTGACTAAAGTTAACTAAACACAATAAACGAATATTGAGTGACATTTTTTTAATAGGTACTTTTAAAAATACTTAAGCTAGTATAGTTTTGTTGAACTACAGCATATACTAAAAGGAACATTTTTTATGTAAAACGCAACATATACAAGCAATCTTTTTTTGTCGTTATCGATCTCGAGGTACTGTGTGTGATATATAGCAATATTTATTCGGCATGCTATTACACATAATATTATGCCAAGTAATTAGTATAAGTACCTACTACTATCATAGTTAATACCTACATATGTGAAATCAATTATATGACTATTTAACTGAGTGGGCATATCAAATACAATTTCGAATATATTGCAAAATTTTTATGTACATTTAGAATAATAATCGAATCAGTTAAGAAGATAAAAATAATGAAGAAGCCTCCCTTCCAAATTGTTAAGTTTTCTGAATTAATTTTCTATTTCTGAGGTAGTCTTATTTGTAAATAACTGTTAGTGAAAATGACTAGCGGTTGTGTATCTTCTTTAATTAGGCTTCTATTATTATTAATTTTTTTAAACATATAGAGTTCAATTATTGTGAATTGCTATTTATTTCAAAAAGTAACACAAAATATGGTAGTTTCACATATAATTCTTTAAATGTAATGTACAAAAGACATTTCTGTATAAATAGTTCATTGAGATGACCAACATGTGTTTTATTTTTACTTTTTTTAAAAATATAGAGCTCAATTATTGTGAATTGCTAGTTATTCCAAAAAGTAACACAAAATATGGTAGTTTCACATATAAATTCTTTAAATGTAATGTACAAAAGACATTTCTGTATAAATAGTTCATTGAGATGACCAACATGTGTTTTATTTTTAAATTTTTTAAAACCAATAGAGTTCAATTATTGTGAATTGCTATTTATTCCAAAAAGTAACACAAAATATGGTAGTTTCACATATAGTTATTTAAATGTAAGGTACAAAAGACATTTCTGTATAAATTGTTTATTGAGATGACCAACATGTGTTTTATTTTTAATTTTTTCAAAACATATAGAGTTCAATTATTGTGAATTGCTATTTATTCCAAAAAGTAACACAAAATATGGTAGTTTCACATATAAATTCTTTAAATGTAATGTACAAAATACATTTCTGTATAAATAGTTCATTGAGATGACCAACGTGTGTTTTATTTTTAAATTTTTTAAAACCAATAGAGTTCAACTATTGTGAATTGCTATTTATTCCAAAAAGTAACACAAAATATGGTAGTTTCACATATAATTATTTAAATGTAATGTACAAAAGACATTTCTGTATAAATAAATCATAGAGATGACCAACATGTGTTTTATTTTTAATTTTTTCAAAACATATAGAGTTCAATTATTGTGAATTGCTATTTATTCCAAAAAGTAACACAAAATATGGTAGTTTCACATATAAATTTTTTAAATGTAATGTACAAAAGAGATTTCTGTATAACTAGTTCATTGAGATGACCAGCATGTGTTTTATTTTTTAATTTTTTTAAAACCTATAGAGTTCAATTATTGTGAATTGCTATTTATTCCAAAAAGTAACACAAAATATGGTAGTTTCACATATAATTCTTTAAATGTAATGTACAAAAGACATTTCTGTATAACTAGTTCATTGAAATGACCAACATGTGTATTATTTTTAAGTTTTTTTTAAACAACATATAAAGTACAATAAATTTGAATTGCTATTTATTCAAAAAAGTAACACAAAATATTGTAGTATCACATATAATTCCTTAAATGTAATGTACAAAAGACATTTCTGTATAAGTAGTTCATTGTTATGACCAACATGTGTATTATCTTTAATTTTATTTATATCATGTCAAATGATTATTACGTACTATTTACTGGTTCCTGGCGTCCACATGAAACTATGTAACTTTATAATATGTTTTAAAGATAGAACAGGCAACGACCGCAAGCTAAGTACGTACCTACTTCATTTAGTGGTTACTAGTTACAAAAAATAACTGTTTAGAGTACATATTTCGCCCTAATGAAGAAGGTACATAAAGGCTAGTCTTGCATTATTTCGTTAATAGTTATCTATAATAAGGACATACCTCAGAAGCAACAATATTTTTAATTAATATAAGTGAGTAACAATTTGGAATGAAGGGTTTTTTTATTAATTTTTACAGTCTTGTTCGCTTTCTGCATTCTAGATTCTTCACTAACATTAAATTCAATTTGTTTAAATGTTTGTATGGCTTGTAATTGCGCGTCTCTAATTGTGACTATATAAAGTTAGTCACTGACCCAATACTCAATATACTCAGTATAACCGATTAACTCATGACAGAATGCCAATGACAATTGACAGAAGAGGCTTAACACATGTTTGCAGTTTGGATTTTCCATTGACTTTCAAGTTGTTAATAAGTTCAATTGACATTGACTATTCAAATGGATTACCAATGTTAAGTACATGTGGCATTATTGTGACGTTACAGTGGCATGGACAAGGCGATACAGGCGAATACGAAGGTTTAAGTAAACTATCCATATTTAAAACTTCATCACCAGCAAGTACCCACATTTTGTTACTATGTCCCCAAAAAGCACTTTACCTAATTTCTTTACTTAGCTGAGACACAAACCACACCAAGTCCTCAAAGTGAACAAAGCATGCCATTTCTTCTCTAGTTCTCTTAAATTTAATTTTTTTGGAACCAGGATTGAAGCAAAATATTAGGAACGCTTATGTTTATCTATTTAACCATAAAACTAAATTACATAAATAATGAAAAATTGAAGTCCTTAAACTGTACCTTTCACGTATATATATATATATATATATATATATATATATATATATATATATATATATATATATATATATATATATATATATATATATATATATATATATATATATATACATATATATATATATATATATATATATATATATATATATATATATATATATATATATGTAAGTATTCGCTCCCTTTTGAGGACGTATAAATTTGTACCATATAAATTTATACCGTATAAATTTATACTAATGAAAATCGTATAATAGGCTTTTTGAAATCTTCAAAATAAATTCATAGAGATACAAAGTTTGCTTATTAATAACAAGTATAATAAGCATAACCTTTAAATGAGGTTAAAATGAGATGTGACGTTTACAAAACAATTAGGTAGAAGTACGTAAATTTATTGCAACAGCTTTTTGTAAAGAAAAATCATATAAAGTAAAAATAAATGTTCAAAAACTGTAATAAGAACATAAGTACTTAAGACACACTCTTGGAGAAGTCACTGGATTGTCTAAAATAAACAGTTTTTATAAAATTAAGCTTATCTCCTAGAACAATTTTAAAGCATTCAAATGTCATGAAACTCATTACAATATATTTTATCTGATCAAAGGTTAATATAACAAATTTTATTAATTACACACACGTGTTAGCATGCAGCCACAATTTAAAAGGGTATAACGTTTAATCTCTGGATGATCTAAAATAAAAAGTTTTTATAAACTTAAACTTGTCTCATATAAGCAGAAATAATTATAAATTAATTGAAACATAACCTTGAACTGCATGGGAACCCGAATGAATGGCAGTTGAAGCAAATCTTCAAGAGAAAAAGATGGGGCATAAAAGGGATTGCTGTCTCTTTCTTACTCATTAACCTTATGGCAATATTTAATTGTACTCATTACAAATGTGCCTAATCTCTATGTGTGTGCGACCGTGATAATCATCCCTATTTTTGTCGATCTTACTGATGCTAAATGTGGTTCAGAATTAAGACAATCGGTATTGAAAGCACAGCCGGGTCCCTTTCAGTTCAATGTTACATTTCAATTCATCAATTGTTGTTGCCCTTCATTTATTTTTTAAATCCATACATTCTGGCTTGCTTTAAAAAAAGGCAAGAGAACGTCGAGTGAACATACTCCAAATCTCTGAACGTTCTTGCCTTTTGCTCCCGACCAATCCTACCAATTTTTGTCACCAACTTTTGTTAAGTGTCACCCCAAGACTTCTGTAGCTCTCGCAAAGAAGCTAGTAAAAAAACGATTGATTATTCAGATAACTACAGCAATGTGATATTAAATACCTGTGGTGAGCGCTAATAAGTAGGTACAGTGATAAAACGCAATCTACAACGTCCGAGTAAAAATACTGACGATTGTTTCGCTAATAAAGTTGGTTTTATCAAATGATGGAATAAACTAGAGAAATGTAACAATTCTTTACAGATACCTGTCAACATTTGGCTGCAATAACAGAGAATAAACGTATTTATATTTATTACAATTTCTTAGAGGTGTGTTGCCTTCTAAGAACTATATTAATGAACTAACATAAAAGATGATTGCGACAAAGAACAACACTCAGTAAATCAATTAGAAGACATTTTTGGGTTTTATGTTAGCTAAAATACATTTTAAAACAGCCAGATATATTAAAAAGCTTAATGCTTGGCGGGTATTTTAGTTGGTAATGTTCTCTAGATATATATAACCTGGTAGGAGTTTCCTTTAAATCTAGTATAATTTATATCTTAATAAAAAGCTAAGCTAGTTGGAGAAACAATCATAAGGTTAAAAAATATGGCAAAATGGGTTGTCCAATGGCACTTAACCATTATTGTGGGCTATACGGTTTAATATTAATTGTCGAATAAATTATTTAAGACAGACAATATTTTATAGATTCTTTGCAAATTGGCACATGCCGGTTTTATCTTAACTTATTAGCAATAAGGCTGTGGCAGTTTTATATATGTTTATTTAATTTCCATAACCATTTTTTGGAACAGGATACTTTACTTAACTTTTTATGGAGTAGTTCAAATTAAATTTGATGTTCTTTTGATATTCTGTGAAACGTTACTATAACCAAATCAAGGCCCATTTTACCCGACATTTATATTGTGATTGTGTTCTAATGTATAGTTTTGATAAATGAATGCCATTTTGAAATGAACGAGTTGTAGTGGTTCCAAGAATGTGTGCGTTATGTATTGAAACTAAATAAAATCGTCACCCAATTGTAAGAAGGTGTGCCTTTTTTTATCAATAAAAAATGATTATAAAGGTGTGCCTCTGAACCGAGGGGTATTGGGTTCGAATCCCAGGATTCCCAAATTTAGTGTATACTGTAAATTTAACATCAACCGACGTTGTGGCATTGTATTTGAGCAAGTTGAAGGTCTGCACGTCCCGCCCTTCGGAGGGGGTTGATCCCATGTACATGCACGATATAGATCCCTATCCTTCTTACGGAAAGGCAGGGACTCGGCAAAATTTGCAGGATAGTGAGGTACACTGCTCACTGGCGTCGGTGATTGGTCATAGTCGCGTAAATAGGCCAAAGTTAAAAAAAATCGTTTAAATAAAATCAGTGCGTGAAGTGAAATGCTGATGCGATTGCGTCGTATTATGCTGTGGTTAGAGTTAGAGCAGCGAACAGACTAGTGGTGTGCTCCCCCCAACCCCTCCCTCTCTCTCTCTGCTACGTAATCAGGGTTTCTGTTTTTAAATAGTCTGCCAAGCTAGATATATTATTGTAAATTGAATTCTAATTGTAAATACCTTGTGATTAAGTGCACTAATACGTTGTTTTGGCTAAGTTAATTTATTTTTATTAAATCTTCAACGTCACCACGACAGAGTTAAGAAAACATTACAAGAAAGATTATAGTTTAATGTTTTTTAGAGTAATAGCTATTCTATATGCCGTGTGAATAAACCAATAAAGGCTAACTTAACACTGCTAAAACTTATTTCCCACGCCCTTTTAACTCGAAATTTGGCCAATAACTCTACGAGAAACCGTTTTATAAAAAAAGCCGCCATTAAAATGAGTAAATTTAACGGAAAATTCCAACAATTTTATATTGCTTGAGTTTAGCGAAGAAATGAATCAAGATCATAAATCTGAAACATTTAAGTATACTTAAATGTAATTGCTTCCACATCGTCACAGCGTGTGGAAGTATCGCATCGGCGACAAAAATGTCAAAAAACTTTTTTCGTTTAAACGCCGTAAAAAGGGTCATAACATATAAAAAACATCATTTGGGAACGATTTTTTTTTGTCTGTCGGTTTGTGTGTCTGTCTGTTTGTAGCCAAGATAACATTAGAACGAATTGAGATATCGTCTTGCAATTTGGTATAGACTTAGCCCTCGACAAACTAACGGTTCGGATTGTTTTTGGGTAAATTCGCATTAGAGGGTAGGGGATGAATTGGGGGTGATTTGGTGAAAATTGAATTTTTTTCGTCAATACTCGAGTAATATAACGTTTTAGGGTTTATTTATTAGAAAACTTTTAATTTCATCACACATCTGGTAGTCTGTGCTGAAATTAAATAAGGGGTTGAATGTGTGGGAGTGGAATATTGTTCACAAAAATTTAGAATTTTTTGCTAAAACAGCGTAAAAAGTTTCAAAACACAGAAAAGACGGTTCGGATTGTTTTTGGGTAAAATCGCTTTAGGGGGTAGGGGATGAATTGGGGGCGATTTGGTGAAAATTGAAATTTTGTCGTCAAAACTCGAGTAATATAACGTTTTAGGGTTTAGTTATTAAAAAACTTTTAATTTCATCAAAAATCTGGTATTCTGTGCCAAAATTATATTAGGGGTTGAATGTGTCGGGGGTGGAATATTGTTGAAAAAAATTTCGAAATTTTGTTTTGTTAAAACGGCGTAAACGTCTCAAAACACATAGAAAACTCGATTCTGGAACGAAATTTTTTTGTCTGTCGGTCGGTCGGTCTGTACTACGGTCTGTTAATAGGTGCAATAATTTTCGAACAAATTCAGATATCATCTTAAGATATGTTATACAGTTAGCATCCGACAAGGGAACGCTTCGATTTTTTTTTCGGTAAGATTGCTTCAGGGGTCGAGATAAATAAGGAGTGATTTGGTGATAATTGATATTTTTTCAATAAAACTCGAGTGATATAAGGTTTCGAAAGTTTATGGGTACGGAATACAAATATTTTCTTTTCTGGCCCCAAATTAGTTCCATGAGAATGTTTTTCTGATGAAAATAAATTATCGCAGCTATGTGGAAGTTATGATTCTATTTGCAACACGATTTTACTTCCACACCGTCACAACGTGTGGAAGTATCGCACCGGCGACAAAAATTTCAAAACTTTTTTTGCTCAAACGTCGTAAAAAGTATCCAAACATACATAAAACATGATATGGGACCGAATTTTGTTTTTGTATGTCGGTCTGTATGTCTGTCTGTAGCCACGATAACTTTAGAACGAATTGAGATATCGTCTTCAAATTAAGTATACAGTTATCACTCGACAAACCGTTCGGATTGTTTTTGGGTAAAATCGCTTTAGTGGCTAGGGGATGAATGGGGATGATTTGGTGAAAACTGGTATTTTTTCGTTAAAACTCGAGTAATATAACGTTTTAGGGTTTATTTATTAGAATTTATTTATTATAATTTTAATCTCATCAAACATCTGGTATTATGTGCTGAAATTGAATGTGTTTGTTGAATGTGTAGAGGTGGAATATTGTTGAAAAAATTTCGATTTTTTTTTTGCTAAACCGCGTAAAAAGTCTCAAAACACTTGATTCTGGAAGGAACATTTTTGTGTCTGTCGGTCTGTCGGTATGTACGTCTGTCTGTTGATAAGCGTAATAGCTTTCGAACGAATTGAGATATCATCTTCAAATTTGGTATTCAGTTAGAACCCGACAAAGGAACGCTTCGAATTGTTTTTGGGTAAGACCTCTTCAGGGGGTAGGGGACAAGTAAGGGGCAATTGGGTAAAAATTAACATTTTTTTCAATAAAACTCGAGTAATATAACGTTTCAAAAGTTTATGGGTACATAAATACGAATATTTTCTTTGTGGTTAAGTCATGGACCCTAAATTCATTCCATGAGAATAAATTATCACAGATATGTGGAATTTATGATTGAATTTGCAGCACTATTTATTTTCAGATTTAGAGCCTCGGTGGTTTAGTGGTAAGGACGTGTACCTCTGAACCAAGGGGTACCGGGTTCGGTTCTCAGGGTTACCATTTCACTTTTGCAGTACGTACTGTACAATTAACATCAACCGAGGTTGTGGCATTGTATTTGAGTAAGTTGAACGTCTTCACCTTCCGCCCTTCGGAGGGGGCGTAAATAGCTGTGGATCCAGTGTCCATGCGATGTTGGGCACGTTAAAGATCCCTACCCTCCTTACAGAAAAGCAGGGATTCAACAATATTTCCGGGATAGTGAGGTGAAAATGCTCCCTGGTGCCAGTGATTGGCCATAATTGCGGAAATAGACCGACGCTGAAAGAAAAAAAAAGAAAACTGACTTCATTAAGGATAACTCAAAAACTACTGCTCAGATCTTGATCAAATTTATGCTGGACTACATGAGAAGCACGATTTTTCAAATAAAAGAAGAATCATCAAAATTGGTTCACCTAGAAAAAAGTTCTGAGGTAACACACATAAAAAAATACAGTCGAATTGAGAAACTCCTCCTTTTTTTTTAAGTCGGTTAGAAAGGATATCTTGAGATTTGATCGAATAATAACGGCAGAATTTCTCTTTTATTAAAAGCAGCCACCACGTAGAAATGATGGAGTGTGCTAAGACAAAAATCACAAGAGATGATATAGTTCAAGACATTGAAATCACACCCATACTAAGCGATACCTTGAAGCACAATCCAATCATCTTCTGAGCCGAGCGTGTATAAACTTTTACAGTATAAATTTATACGGTATAAATTTATACCGCAAGAAATTATAATAATAAAATAGTATTTCATAGAGATACAAAGTTTCTCTATTATTATTATTAATAGACAGCTAATTATAACAAGCATAAGCGTTTGAAAGAAGTTTCAGTAAAATATATTTTTACAAAAAAGATAATCGGCAAATGACAATTTATTGCAACAGTTTTTTGTGTGAAAAGAAGTCATATAAAGTGAAAATAATAAATGGGAATTGGATTCAACGTTGCCGAATTGTGCTTATCTACTTGAGTTTCTAAGCAATATTACTAATTTACTAAAATCAAGTTCCATTTCTTTTTTTTTTTCTTGTGAGTGTGTTCATTTATCTATTTTTTAATAAATGGGCGTCACATTAAAAATAGTGCGTTAAGCTAACTTTCACAGAACAGGTTAGAGTTGAGTTGTTTTTTTTTGACCAAAACCTATCCTTTATTGCGCTTACGCCTTAATAACGAAGATCTTTTTCCAAAAGTTTTAAAAATGTATTGAACCAAAAAGATCTTTGAGTAATTTAATGTAATTGGTTTTTTTGCCAATACATATCTCGAAACATAAGGATATAATCGTATGTGCCAAAAAGGAAGTTGTTGTATCAGGTCCTTTGAAAGGTATGATGTTTATAAAATCAGTATATAGTTACGCTGGCCATCATTTTATAATACTTGACTGGAGTAAAGAATGATTGAAGGCTAAGCATTTGATACTTTGAAGTAGATTTCTAAAATCTTTTTATCTTGAGAATTGGTCAATCAACAATTAGGTATGAGGAAAGACGTTTCTAAAACCAAAGGCCAACATTTTGATATTTTTTAAAACTAATTTGGTTTAGTGAAAAAGGAATACATCAAAACTTTGACATTTCTGAAGCCAACCAAGTGCTTTTCATCTTTAGGTTTGATTAGAATATCGAGGGTAAGACATTTATGTATAAAAAGTGGACGCCAGTTTGAAACAAGTAGCTTTGTCAAAAATTACGAGAAGTAAAATAAAACAAACAAACATCTTGCACCCTACGTGGCTGGGTTTCTAATATCTTTTATCTTACGTTTGCAAAAATTGTATACAACAAAAACGCAGTTATTAGCTCAAAGCTCTCAAAAGCTATTGTGTTTACAATATCGTTCCACGCACACGCACGCGCAAAAATTAATTCGAAGGTAGGTATATTGCCATAAACAATAAACAGTGGGCGAGTTCACCAGACGCCAGTAGCTGCATTGTTATGTCATTTGTCAACATTTTTTTTGACAGAACAATGAGTACACTTGGATAACCCGAATCACCATAACACATATTTTTAAAGACCTGACGATCGTTTCCCTTACAAAGATAGCGTCATCAGAGGATAAAAAATTCTAACTACTTACTACTAAACATCACTTTTTATACAGAGTTTTTGGTAAAGAACGACACCGTGAGCGAGATTAAATCGCAGACAAATTTTCTGTGTATTCTGCTTTAATTGCCGGACGAGGTCTTTGAACCTCCTTTGTCACTCTACCTGACAGATATGTTTATCATTAAAGATGGAGCGCAAACAGAGGACCGCAAACCAGTGGCGGGGCTCGATTTAAGGAAATTTTGTTTTTTATTGCCCTAGAAATATAATTACTTTCGAACGCATCTAGCTTCGCTGTCTATCTTTTAGCACTTAACATAAGTTTCAGATTTTCTTTATCAATGGGGTGGTTACTGTCCCAAATATGTTGTGCCACGCATGACTTGTCTACACTACCGTATCTGAGCTGTGCCAGATATTCACGAAATCTAGTCTCAATGTGTCTCCTAGTCTGCCCAACGTATTTAATATTACAATATTACAACCTATCTCATAGATACTCGACATTTTAGTGGATTTATCTTTATCTTTCGTATTACATAACAAATTTCTTAAATTATTTTTTCTCGAAAAAGTTAGTTGCAAATCGACTTTCTTAAAAATGCTCTCGAGACGCCTTGTGATACGCGGTTCAAAAGGTAGGCAAAAGATTTTTTTCTCTATTTTATGTTTCCTAAATGTTGTGCATTCCGCAAACATTTTCTTTGTACTGTATCTATTAATTAATTTTTCCGCTAAGCAATCCGAATGTCCGTTATATTTAGCCAGGTTTTTGATGTACTCTAATTCTATACTATATCTACTTTTACTTAAGGGAACATTTATCATCTATCATCTATTCATTTACATCGCATGATATCAAAACCTCGCCTTTCACCAATTTAACATCTTTAATTTTAGTAATGAATTCGAGTCAAATTGACACTCAATAACTTTTTTGGTTAACAGGTAAGCTTTTAAACTCATTTGACAGCCACTACGCTATACACAACATATTTGGGATAATAACCACCACATTGATAAAGAAAATCTGAAACCTATCAAAAATGTCAGACAACCAGCGAACCTAGATGCGTAGGAAAGTACTTATATTTCTAGGACAATAAAAAACAAAAGTTCCTTAAATAGAGCCCTGCCACTGGTTTGCAGTCCTCTGTGTGCGCTCTGTCTTTGATGCAGATAAACATTTCGAAACCTGTCAGGTGCAGTGGTAAAGGAGGTTCAAAGACCTCGTCCGGCATTAAAAGCACCATACACAGAAACTTTGTTAGTGAAACGATCGTCAGGTCAAAAATATGTGTTGTGGTGATTTGGGTTCTCCAAGTGTATATACCAGTGTTTATCCTAGGTTCCAATCTTCACTTAGACAACAATGAGGCTGCTGGCGAAAACGCCCATTGCTGAAAATGGATTGCTTCTAGATGTTACCGGACGGTCAAGGTTATGCCTCTAAATGACCTTCGAATTACGGTGTTTTTTTTAACCGTACTTTAAACTAGTAGAGATGTTTTCTAGTTTTTTTAATCAAAGGAAAGCAATAAATTTACTAAAATTAAACACACACATAAATATCCGATTTTTACAATCAAAACTTGATTTTTGTGCAATTTTTTTTCTATAGAGCATGAAAACAAATTCTACTTGTGGAACTGGGAAGCTATCAAATCTAGTTTTAAACTTGCCGATCCTGAACTGAGTGGGATTGGCGAATATCTTTGGTTAGCCAATACAGAATGGACGAGTTTTATTAAGATTCACTAATTATATAAAACATATAGTGCTAGAATAATTGTTTATATGTAGGTACTTAGTCATTGCATTAACATATTTCACCAAATTAGCTGTATCGATACCACAGGGGTGTTAAATGCGTTGATGAAGGCTGGCTTACATATATTTGTTTTATTTAGCGAAACCTCTATGATGTGACAACAAAATTATTTAATATAAGTATATACGTAGAGATCTCTACTCTGGCTCCACATCCCACACAATTTTTCTAAGGTATGCTTGTTAGTAACTTTTTTATTTTCTCAGCAACCGGTTTCGCCAGTACGGCATCTTCAGGTTCGAGAAAATTAAAGTCAGTTATATTCGACCGTGAAAACTGTCAACAGTTTTAATTTATATTATTGTGTATTTTCAAGACCTAAAATAAAGTTATTAGAAAACCATACAACCAGATCCGAATAGTGCTAGATGCTTTTTTGTCTTTTCAAATTAAAAACAAATCGCTCTGTTATTAGTTACCATATTTCTTTTTGTGAATCAAATTACTTGTGTTATTATTTATTTATAATTTAAAGATAAAAAATATTTTCAAGTTGACATGGAAAACCTTATTTTTATAGTCTCTATTCGTTTTTCGCTAAACTCTAGCTGGTCAAAATGAAAGCCTGCAACGTATTCGTAAGTAGAACGATTTTGTAAAAATGATGAACTTCAAAAAGCCTGTTTAGTGCTAATATAACTATTAAATCTTGGCATATACCCATAATCCATATTGTATAGGTATTGGTAAAATGTAGTTAATCGTCCAAAAAGCCTTAAAGCTTAAGAACTTTAATCTTGGCATATGCAATCCTTGTCGGTAGTACATAATCATAAAAAATGTAGTCGTTACAAACCCAATTGGATTGGTTTACATGGAGATGTTTTTGTTTTATTTTTTTTAACAAAATGGTCTTTGTTATTACTTTTAAAAATGAACGTGTTTTGCAATCAATTTAAAAGCAGTATAATATATACTTTAAAACTTCGCTTGATTTTTTGCCAAATAAAGATATTTCAACATGGCAGCCATTTTTCGCAAAAAAAAATTTTTTTACACTGCTATTATTTGGTCGAATCTGAAGACGAAAACTACTTTTAAGTAGACTTGAAAAATGTCAAATTTGTGATATATTAATTTTCTTGCTAAACTTTGTGTGTGTGTGTGTGTGTTTTGTTTCTTTAACGTCGGCCTATTTCCGCGACTATGGCCAATCAGCGACGCCAGGGAACAGTTTCACCTCACTATCCTGGAAATTTTGCCGAGCCTCTGCATTTCTGCAAGGAGGGTAGGGATCTTTAACGTGCCCAATATCGCATGGACACGGGACCGACGGCTTTACGCCCCCCTCCGAAGGGCGGAACGTGCAGACATTCAACTTGCTCAAATGCAAGGCCAGAACCTCGGTTAATGTTAATGTTACAGTTGTACTGAAAAAGTAAAAGGAGAACCCTGGAATCAAACCCAGTACCCTTCGGTTCGGAGGCACACGTTCTTACCCCTGAACCACCGAGGCTCTATGCTAAACTTTAAAATTTTTAAATGACGGCCAATGTGTGTCTACCTAGAAGAGTTATGTGTAAACATGATGATTACTTCAGAAAGCCATGAGTTAATAACTTTTATCTTTACATACCTATACAACTCTTGTAAGCGTAAAATGTACTTGTATAAAAATAAGCAGCAGGATCGAGAAACTCTGAGATGTTTTTTTTATTTACTTTTTACTTTTCATTTATGAATATGGGTATATTAACAAAACAAATTGCATTGGATGTTTTGTTATAAACTAAATAACGCAAATATAACTTATCTGATTTTTTGGTAGATCTATTTATTTCCAAATGGCGGCAATTTTTTTCAAATAGATTATTTTTAATGTTTTATTAATTGACTTAATCTTGAGTTAAAAAGTATTTGACAATAGGCTTCAAAATAAGTGTCAGATTTGTGGTCTTTATATAGTTCGTTTTTCTGTATAGCGCTTTCGTATGCATGATAATTTTTCAAATGTGAGATTAGTTTATTTTCCATGCCCTCAAATCTGGTGTAAAACAATTTTTTTAAATTCAAGATACTTAAAGAAGCTTTTTTTCGTATTTGTCCTCTTCAAAAAAATTGAAAAAAAAAGATCTACCTTTCTTATTTGTTCATTTTAACACCATATGGAATACCTATTACGCTTATCCTAAAAAACCAAAATATGGTTGTCAATCTTTATACTTTACAGTTGTTTTAGTTCAAATGGACGGCCATTTAAAAAATATTTGTTAGAGCATAATCGTCTCACATCAGTTCAAAGAGGTAAATCAGATAACATTCGGCAAGGTCGATGTAACCCTCAATTATTAATGTTGAACCTGAAACGAATTTTTTTATTAGCGACAGTCTGTTATACTGGTCGTTCCAGGAAGATCGGCATACAGTAAACCTGTCCTATAATAATAGGTATACAGTTTTTATATAAACCACGTGTGAAACTCTGATGTGTTAGCTGTTGTACCGTCATATGATTATTGATTTTTATTCTGCCTTTCTCTAATTGGAAGATGGAACTCATATTTATATTCTGTTATATTTTCCTATTTATCAGTTTCATTAAAATGATTAAATCTTGAACTAAACTATTCCCGTTAGCACTGGGTAACGCTAGTTCATAGTAGGTATTGCTTCCCTCTAGCGAATTTTCATTGAGAAAATTATCTTATAGAGGTATCGATAATAAAACTTTCCAATCTATAACTTCTGATGCAACTTTTTACGTGTCTTTCTTTTGTTAATAGCTTTAAATGGTTCATTAGCCACCCCAGTCGTATCAGTTTTTTCAGAAAAAAAATTGCCTTCGAAAAATGTTTGTAAATTCGAAAAAACAAGAGGTTGCATGCCCGGAACGCAAACTCTGATTAGAGGTTTTATTTATCAACATGTACCTAGCAATTATAGTAGATTTTTTAGTACAGTTAAAGTTTCAAGTCATTTTTCCATTTGATAAAACAATAATTGTACAGTCAATGTGACGTAACAATGAAGCAGATGAAGTGTATATCGCAAAATAAAAGATATGTTAAAATCTATTTCCTTGTCCCACGCTTATTTACCACCAAAGAGCATAATCTGAGTTTATATAAAATTTATTCTTTTTCTTGAACGATGCTGTGTCTGTGTCCAGATTCGAATATGTATTATGTATTAAACATATTTTGATGGCAACTCACGATTTGAAAAATACATGAGCATTATTTAAAGTGAGTACCTACCGACATTCCTGGACATATATTATAATTTGGGAAATGTCAAAGTGATTGTTTTAACAACAATAAATAATAATTTGATTGATGTTAAAAATTCGTAGTCTATAAGTTTATTTGCCTAAAGATTGCAAAAAATAGTGCTGTAAATTGAATCGTAACTTCCACATAGCTGTGATGATATACTCTCCTCAGAAAAACATTCTCATGAAATTAATTTAGGGTCCATGACTTCACCACAAAGAAAATATTCATATTCCTGTACCCATAAACTTCTGAAACGTTATATAACTCGAGTTTTAACGAAGAAATTGCCAATTTTCACCAAATCATCCCTCATTTATCCCCTGCCCCCTAAAGCGATCTTACCCAAAATCAATTCGAAGCGTTCTTTTGTCGGGTGCTAACTGGATATCAAATTTGGAGATTATATCTCAATTCGTTCGAAAGTTATTGCGCCTACTAACAGACAGACGTACAGGCCCACAGACCGACCGACCGACCGACAGAACCACAGACAAAAAAAATTGTGCAAACTCAAGTTTTCTATATGTTTTGAGATTTTATACGCCGATTTAGTAAAAAAAATCCAGATTCCTGTCACCGATATTCCACCTCTAAACAGAATACTAGATGTTTGATGAAACTGAAAGTTTTCTAATAAACAAACCCCAAACTGTTATTACTCGAGTTTTAACGAAAAAATGTCAATTTTCACCAAATCACCCCCATTCATCCCCTATCGCCTAGAGCGATTTTACCCCAAAACAATCCGAACCGTTTGTTTGTCAGGTGCTAACTGTATACAAAATTTAAAGACGACACGTCAAACAGACAGATATACAGACCGACAGACAAAAAAATTCGTTCCCATATCGTGTTTTCTATATGTTTTGAGAAATTTTACAATGTTTAAGCAAAAAGAATTGAAATTTTTGTCGCCGATATCATACTTCCACACATATTGACGATGTGGAAGTAATAATGGTTCAATTCAGGTGACACTTCAAAGTGGTGTGTGTTTGTCAGAAAATAAAGGCAATGTTTGCGATTGAAAATAGAATGGATAAACAGTAATTCAGTAATTTCAAATATCGAAATTCAAATTGTCAGTGTCATCGTGGAAATGTTGGTATCTATATAGCTTGATCTAAGCTGTCAAGTAGCGTCCTTGCCAAGTTTAAAATCTATTTCTCAAATGGTGCGCTCTAAAATGAAAACTTTAAACTAGCGGGGACAGTTACTACAATTTTGCTTCTAGAATGGGACGCTTACATAAAATTATTATAACTACAATCAGTATAACCATCTAACAAATCTTGGCAGCAGAAAAATTCTGACAGCAGGTTAAAATAGTGCTGCAAATTGAATCATAACTCCCACACAGCTGTGATAATCTACTCTCTTCAAAAAGACATTCTCACGAAATTAATTTTGGGTCCATGATTTGACCACGAAGAAAATATTTGTATCCCTGTACTCATAAACTTTTCAAACGTTATATTACTCGAGTGTTAACAAAAAAATGTTCATTTTCAGCAAATCACCCCTTATTCTTATTTATAACCCCCCCCCCTGAAGCGAGCTTACCCAAAAACAATTCGAAGCGTCCTGGATACCAAATTTGAGAGGGACGTGCAGGCGGACAAACCGATCGACCAACAGACTAAACATTCTCGTTCAGGAATCAAGTTTTCTATATGTTTTGAGACTTTATACGCCGTTTTAATTTTTAAAAAATGTTTGAAATTTCTGTCACCGATATTCCACCACCCCACATTCAACCCCTAATTTAATATCAACACAGAATACCAGATGTTTGATGAAACTAAAAGTTTTCTAATTAAAAAAACCCCCGAATAAACTTCTGAAACGTTATATTACTCGAGTTTTAACGAAAAACTGTCAATTTTCACCAAATCATCCCGCATTCATCCCCTACTCCCTGGAGTAATTTTACCCAAAAACAGTCCGAACCGTTAGTTTGTCGGGTGATAACTGTAAACTCAATTTGAAGACAATATCTCAATTCGTTCTAAAGTTATTGTGGCTATTACAAACAGACAGACATACAGACCGACAGACTGGCAGAGACCAAAAATTTTGTTTCCAAAATCATGTTTTCTATATAATAATAACACCACAGTAGATAAACTTTGCACCCAGAAATCTTTGACTTTGCGGGGGGAGCTTACATACACATATAATCAAAGGACACCACCCATAACTCTTCAGAAGCCGTTCTTTCCACATTTGAATGAAAAAGACCGACTGTCCGAATACGAGACTCGAACCCGCGACCCTCTAGTCCGATTCTAGAGGCTATTCACCTCACTATCCTGGAAATTTTGCCGAACCCCTGCATTTCTGCAAGGAGGGTAGGGATCTTTAACGTGCCCAACATTGCATGGACACGGGACCGACGGCTTTACGCCCCCCTCGAGAACTGTGCTATTCAGCCTGCATATGTTTTAAGACTTTTTACGACGTAATTTTTTTTTTGTCGCCGATGCCATAATTCCACATGCATTGGCGATGTGGAGGTAATGAACGAACACAAGTTTGTGATAAACATTTGTATTCGCGTAAAAGACGAAACCGGTTACAGAGAAGAAAATAAGGGTAAAAGTTTACTTTCCGAGTATTCGATTCTTATGAAATTTTGTATCCAAATGTGTTTTGTGGTGTAAATCACGAAAATCACAATCAAAATGAGGGCAGAAGCAAACTTTTGGAGTTATTTTGATTTGTTTTTGTAAAACGTAAGTATTTTACTCACATTTGCGACATGTTTTTGTCACATTTTACACATTTTCTTGAAAATGTGTGAATGGCTAAATTAGCTGCAGACAAGCAATTTCGACAATACATACATACATACACATTTTCGGGGATCGTTCGTTTTACATCAAGCTAAAAAAGATCCTCTATTTTAATTCATTTTCATATAGTTAGTGCACGCCCTATAGTTTTTACGTGTCTGTAGATTTCTTTTCTTTTCATCGATAATCCCTTTTTTTTTAATTTCAACAACACACCACGAGGGCTTACAGCCTAAATACTTTCGTACCGTGGGTGTTGACAAGGAGGAAAGAGGCAGCTTGTTAATGCTGGACTTGAAGGTTTGGAGGTTCGGAGGAGAAGGAAAAACATGTGCCGGCAAGGAATTCCACAACTTGGAAGTCCTCGGGACAAAAGAGCGGGCATAACAAGATGTTCTAAGTCTGGTGACCTGGACAGTAAAAGGGTGCATTCGCTCTGTTCCCCTGGTAGATCTGTTGGGGCAGCAGGTGGGGGAACTATGGAGGAAAGCTACTCTGAGCAGTGCCCGTGTAGATATCTATAAAAGAGAGAGAGGTCACCAACGGCACGTCGGTGGGCAAGGGATGGCAGCCTTTGGGTGAGGGTATGGTCACCGATGAGACGTATAGCTCTCTTTTGAATGGAGTCCAGGATAGCTAGTGTAGAAGCGGCAGCAGCACCCCAGATGTGGGAGCAGTATTCGAGGTTTGGCCTTATTTGTGAAGTATATAAGGTATAGAGATTAGCTGGTGAAAAGTATTTGCGAGCCCGGAAGAGGAAACCTAATTTCTTAGCAGCCGCTTCTGCAATTGATGTGACATGTTGGTGCCAATTAAGTTGACGTTGACATTGGACATATAAAATCAACTTCATGTCATACATTTTGACATCTGACTTTATTACAAAAAGTTATTTGGTAATAATTTTTTTAAACAAAACCGGAAAACCTTGAAAAGTGAATATGTTCAGTGGAATAAGGTACTAAAGCATTAAATTAGTTAGTATATTTATATCGGTTATGTGAAGCGAGATATGCACTAAAACATATCGAAAATGTCAGTACTTTTCTTACAAAAAAATCCAAATAACTCCAAAAGTTTGCTTCTGCCCTCATTTTTGTTTGTGATTTTCGCCATCTACACTCCAAAACACGCTTGTATATAAAATTTTATAGGAATGCGGAAAGTATAGTTGTATACCAAAATAAGCACTTGTGAAACCAGAAAATTCTTTCTATACATCTGTATTTATATGATTTTTTTGCTAGAACTTTTTTTACCGAATAGTTTACTAATTTCCAGTAACTTATTCATCTTTAAATTATATGAAAAATAAAAGTTCTGCGAAAGTAGTTAAATACCAATTTTAAAAACTGAGTACCTACTAATATGAAGGTTGCAAAGTATCTTCATAAAAATACGTTTGTAAAGTTTAGGGCATTTACTAAAAATGATCTAGAAATAGTTTCGATACTGCGCTTTGCAAACGCTAGGCATTTCGTAGCTAATAAAGAAATTTCTTAGCATGCGCTACTAGCGCCACTATTGCAGCAAGACACGCCCTGCATAAAAACTGTTTACGCTTGACGTCCCCGAAAGGATTATTATATACACAACCTTGTAGTCTCCTAAAAGCCGCATAGTTGAATAGAGCATTATTCGGGGACAGTCCTCATAATGATGCTTATATGCGCATAATTTGTCAGGACGGTCCTTGAAAAGCGCAAAAGTCCCCGCAAAGATGATTAGATGGCTAAAATGGTCCTCGAAAAGGAGCGAATACGTATATATATATATATATATATATATATATATATATATATATATATATATATATATATATATATATATATCACAAGGAGAACTAAAAAAATAATGAAATTATTTCTATTCAGTTTAGCATGCGTTTTCCTTTAGTGAATGGCTTGGATAAGTTCGTTTACTAGAAGAATTTCACCAGATTTTAGGGGAAAATGTTGAATTTCCTTTTGCAAAATTTATGGTTTCTCCAGAAATAACAAAGATATTGTAACCAAATTTGGTACGCAAGTTGCTCCTATGTATACCGTATGGTGTATGAAAATTCAGATCTACCCTAGGTTAAAAGAAAAGAATGTTATAAACGTTGAGAAATATTTTAGTTGAAAGAAATTTAAAAAATCCCCCTCTTTGGTCAATAGAGTAATAAACGGACAAACCATATATGACGAGTAGTAACAGTTCGGTTGCAGCAAGTAGCACATTATATAGCACATTTAAAAAAACTTTTTTAATGGTAATTAAAAATTAACGATGTTATATAAAACTACAAATTAACAGACTTAATAACCTGTTAAATGGAAATAAAAATGACTACCTCGGTGGCGCAGACAAATACGTGTCGACGTTGCATATAATTAAAGTTAAGCAACGCCAGGCACAGATAGTCTGGATGGGTGGCAGGTTTGTGATCTCGTCCACTTCTGATGTTTACAAACACTTTTTACTGAAGTTTAAGCAATTTTCGTGAAAAATGTTTTTGTGTATTCAAGTAAGTAGTTTCCGTCAAAAAAATTTGGCCTATTTTGATAAACAAATACTTTTTAATGAGTTTTCGTGTCAGCCTTGTCCTAGACCACAAGTTTTTTAACGAATTTCAATAAACTCTTATAGTAAATTGTTTTAGCATATTGTCATAATTTTTTTTTTGAAAATTTTCAGCTAATTTTTGTAGAAATTATTTTCATCGAATTTTCATGGAAATATTTCTTGTTCAGTGATGCTACATAAATGGTTTGTGTCATTAAAAAACTTTTACTTTTGTTTTCACCTCTCTTAGTCCCCTAGGGGAAAAATGCCTACTGAAAAATGTCTATAAAGCTAGAAACTTAAAATTTTTTTACTAGATCAACATGTGTTCAGAATTTTACCTAACTTTGTTATTTGCGAACATACAAAACTTCTCCTGGAGGAAATGTAAAATTTTCCCACAAAAATTGGTTCCGTCGGGCTGACTAACAGACTTTACCTGGCATATTTACAAAAGGAAGGTAGCTACCAATCTTATAATTTTCCCTTTGTTAATCGTATATATGAGTTGATGAGCCAACCCAATCGAACATGTTTTGGCAAAAAATTTGTATTTCTAAAACTTATTCTTTTGTTAGTTTTCATGATTTTGAAATTTTTTATGAAAACTCGCTACCATGCCTCATGGTAGCGTCCAGATTTTTATTGTTTTTATAAAAAAAGACACCTTAAATAATTTTAAAGTAGTGATTTTTCCTATAAAATATGTATTCGCTAAAAATAGGTATATCTTGCAGCAACTTAATCCTTGAAAGGTAAAAGTTTACATTACTAGAGAGCAAAAAAAAAACACTATTATGGCATCAGCCTACAAATTATGAATTAAATTTATGGTAGCGGAATTTAGTTCTACCAAGCAAAAACGTATTCAAGAGTTTATAGTCGAACATATTTGCGACATTTTAGTTAAACCCATGTTCTGTTTCGATAATTATGAACTATATATATATATATATATATATATATATATATATATATATATATATATATATATATATATATATATATATATATATATATATATATATATATATATATATATATATATATATATATATATATAGAGAGAGAGAGAGAGAGAGTTATTTTTCCGTAGGGAACTCCAAAACCTCATGGGAAAAACAAGTCTGATTCTCTTGCCTAACAAACGTATTCAAGCCCTTTAAAAGGCGCGTGCCAAGTTTTATTGAAATCCTTAATTGTAGTGATATACACACATGCAAGCGTGCATATATTTATTTATACATTTATTTATTTATCCAAATATAAACACTTAAACTGATTCTTAGCGGTGCAAACCGTGATCTCGTCTAAGTTATATTTTTCTGCGAAAATTCCCTAGAGGTATTATTGCACGTTATACTTATGAATTTTATGAGATATAAGAGACCATGAGCATTAGCTTTAGCATATTACAATATTCTTTATATATATATATATATATATATATATATATATATATATATATATATATATATATATATATATATATATATATATATATATATATATATATATATATATATATATACAGTGTCCCCGGATCGACGCATAAATAGGTGTAAAAGACTGATTTTTTTTTAGTTGAGACTTGATTTTTTGGGAATAAGCCCTGCTTGAATAGAAAATAATTTGTGTCATATTTTTTCCACAAATCAAGTATGCCTTGGAAATTTACAAAAAAAAACATTTTTTAATACTTGTAAAGTGCCGTTTCTCTAGTAGATACGAGAAAATGTTATTAAGAAAAGATGTTCGGAAATAAAAACTGAGTAGGGATACAAAAGTTTAAAATCCTAAGCCTACTTTTTTTACACTTAACAATTTTTGACAACTGTCAAAACATTATTTTATTCGTTTTTCTTTCATAGCATACTATTTGTTTTTAGAATTTCAAAATATCAAAGTGGGCTTAGGATTTTAAAATTTTGTATTCCTACGCAGTTTTTCTTTCCGATCGTCTTTTCTTAATAACATTTTTTCGTATCTTCTAGAGAAAAGGCACTTTACAAGTTTAAAAAATTATACACAAAGTATTCAAAAGTAAGATTTACTCCCAAAAAATGAAGTTTCATGCATCGATCCCGGAACACACTTTTTATATAAACATATATATATATATATATATATATATATATATATATATATATATATATATATATATATATATATATATATATATATATATATATATATATATATATATATATATATATATATATATATATATATATATATATATATATATATATATATATATATATACAATATGAGGTGTCAGCAATTAATATTTAATTATTTGAAGTTATGTTATTTAGAAATAAATATTTTAATAAAATAAATAGGATCCTTAAGTTTTTGTAGTCTGGTTTACATTTTTTATTTCCTAAATGTTTTCCTTAAAATATTCCAATGTTAATTTTAGAAATCACAAAACCACGTACAATTAATACTTGTGGGCATCTTTAATGTTTATTTAATATCGGAAACTCAGAGCACAAAATAAATATTTAATTTAAATTTATTATTATTGCTTAATTTGTTTCTTTTTATTTGTATATTCACACTTAGCCAATTTTTTATATATACTTAACTAACGTTATTATCATAAAAAAAGTTATACTTAATGTGAAATTATTTCCTGGTTCTGTAATAAATGTGTATGTACTCAAACAAACTAGAGAAATGATGGTTTAATAATTAACAATAGCATAAAGTCTGATATTGTATTGTAACGTATATGAAGGTAGCAAAGAACCACTGTGGCGCTACGATAAGATTGTATTTCGTGTGTATTGACCTGGAAACTAGTTTAAAGATGAATAATCTCACGGAGAACCCAAGGTTACTTTTCAAACAAAGACAATGTGTAAATACTAAACGCATAGTTATTATTATGACATTCTTTCAAGCATACAAATACGCTGTAGATGGCGCCACTTTACTGAGTTTGTAAAGATGTTACTTTAACCAATGTGTAAACTACATGTACACAACCGTATTATAACATCAGTTACACACTGTAATGAGAACAGCGTAATTTGGACATAAAAGAAAATTCTCTTCGTATTAGGAAGTTGCAAGACGCATATAAAGAATAATCCGCCTTGAAGCATAAGCAAATAACCATCCTGAAGCAGCGAAAATGGAGAAAATAAAGTGACATCAGGTGTAAGAGGTTACTTTCGGAGCAGCCGTGACATGGCATAGAACAAATTTTGGGAACTGTCACTTGCTTCCAAGTGAACGATAAACAGCAACATTGTGGCGGTGGTTCCGACCGCAGTGTTTCCGCCAACACTACTCTGTGTTTCTGCGTAAATACTCCTGACAGTTGAAAGTTATATTCTGCGACAACCAGCTGCCAAGAGCTACGGCAACTAAGAAACACCAGGCGATTTCTCTCTTCTCGGAGTTAACCTGATCAAAACAACTCACTGGCAAGCTTTATCTGTTCACACTCTTTTCGAGTCATGTATAGTGTATCACGTGTAGATATTTAGTGCATAAAGTTTAATCAATTTGTGAAATAATAAATTTATGTTAAATGTTTACCTATGGATTTAATATCACCTTCCCAGGTAATCAAGATCAACAAGTGCGAGATGTAATTAACATCCATATTGGTGACCCCGTGCCGTAAGCCGAAGAACACTGCGTTGCAGAGCTTGATGTTCCAGCCGACGTCGCCTAACTTCAACGCACGTGCTCGTGCCTACAGGAAACAAATATCTAAACAGGTCAGTCCTTTCTTATTTAAAAATTATCTGATTTTTTTCACAATGGCTGAAGATTCTTCAAGCAGCAATATCATGGCAAGGGTTGCAATAAAATTACCTCCTATATGGAGACGTAACGTGAAAATCTGGCAAATGCAGGTTGACGCCCAGTTCGATATGTCGCAGATCAGTTCTGAAAAGACAAAATTCAGTCATGTACTCGCTATACTCGATCCTGATGTCGCAGAGTCAATTTCAGATTTTGAACCCAACCATTATCATCAACCCCCTATTCAGATCTAATGAAACGTCTTTTATTAGAATTTGAAGAATCCGAAAGTCGCAAAATAAATAAACCTTTAACAGAATTAGAACTAGGCGACAGAAAACCATCGCAACTCTTACGCGAAATGAAGTTTTTAGCCGGTAGTCGGAATAAAGAGGATTTCCTTAAAACTTTATTTATACAACGTTTACCAGTCAACGTTCGTTCAATTTTGGCTTTGAGCAACGATTCTCTAGAAAATTTGTCGGTTATAGCAGACAAAATCGTGGAATATTCCGGAGATAAATGCAACGTGGCTGAAATTCAGTCACGCGAGCCCGACAAGCTAGCAAAGTTAGAAGCGCAGTTAGAGAAGCTAACAGCATCAGTCAACGAATTGCGAACGCGTTCCCGATCTACTTCCCGAGAAAGACCCAAGGTTTCTCGAAATTCTATAACCACAAATTCCTCAACCTCTACGTGTTGGTATCATGAACGATTTGGCAACAAAGCCAAACGTTGCATCCAACCTTGCGATTTTAAAGCAAAACATGTGTCGGAAAACTAATAAGGCACTCCCTCCACGCGGCACGAGACGAGAGCCACCTAACACGCCGCCTTTTTATTTTTGATAGACGCTCCAATATGAAATTTCTAATCGACTCTGGAGCGGATATTTCAGTTATTCCACCCACTCACGACCAACGGAAATTTCAATCGAAAGGTACCTTGTATACTGCAAACGGGACCCCTATTCATACCTATGGCGAACAACTATTAGATTTGGATCTAGGTTTACGCCGTAGGTTCTGCTGGCCCTTCACACTTGCCGATATCAAGCAACCAATTATAGGCGCTGATTTCCTAGCAGAGTTTGCTTTACTTGTGGATATGAAACATAGACGTTTAATCGATACAAAGACAAACATCTCTAAGACCGGTGCTAACCCACCACCAGGAATTAATTCTAAAATTCATCTCGTAGACCCGACACACCAGTACTTCAAATTGCTACAACAATTTCCTGACCTTTTTAAGGAAACTTTTTCTAGCAACCTTCCAGAGGTTGAGTTCTTCCATACTATAAGTACGGAAGGACTACCTGTCACTGCAAAAGCTAGAAGATTGCCCCCGGAAAAGCTAGCTCAAGCAAAGCTAGAATTCCAGCACATGATAAACTTGGGAATTTGTAGACCCTCCAAAAGTCCATGGTCAAGCCCCCTCCACATGGTGCAAAAAAAGGATGGCTCATGGAGACCATGTGGGGATTACCGAGCACTAAACGCTAAAACAATCCCAGACAAATATCCCATTCCAAATTTGCAGTATTTTAATGCCCAGTTAGAAGGCAAACGTATTTTTTCAAAATTAGATATAATTCGCGCTTTCCATCACATCCCAGTAGCACCTCAAGATATTCCCAAAATAGCAGTCGTAACTCCATTTGGGTTATTCGAATTTGTTAAAACCCCATTTGGCCTTCGTAATTCAGCACAAACATTTCAAAGATATTTACATTCAATTTTAAGACATCTTGACTTTGCCTACTCCTATCTTGACGATATTCTCGTTGCATCCGCCTCTGAAAAAGAACATCAAGAGCATCTAGCAAAACTTTTTCAGACACTTCAAGACAACGGCATCCGTATCAATTCATCTAAATGTGAATTCGGAGTGGTCGAAATTTCATTTTTATGTTTTCGTGTAAATAAATCTGGATTATTTCCACTTCCTGAACGCATCAAAGCTATTACCGACCTACCTCTTCCCGATACCATTGAAAAACTCAGAAGATTTCTAGGTCTCATAAATTTCTACCGTCGTTCTCTTCCACGTGCTGCGGAAATTCAGCAACCACTATTCGACCTCTGCCAGAATCCCAAAAAACGCGACAAACGTAAAATCGAGTGGACTCCTCAGGCTCGAGAAGCATTCGAACGTTTGAAAGAGGCACTAAAAAATGCTACATTAATAGCTCACCCATCTTCTTCGCTACCACTGATTCTCCATGACGATGCTTCTGATTATGCCGTAGGTGCTTCCCTCCAACAACTAAGTGATCACACACTAGAACCCCTAGGTTTCTACTCTAAAAAGCTTACTTCAGCCCAAAAATCTTACAGCACCTACGATCGCGAACTTCTAGCTGCTTATCAGACAGTTAAATACCTAAGATATACCCTAGAAGGTCGCCATTTCACCATTTATACGGACCACAAACCTTTGACAAACGCTTTTGAACAACGCGTCGATAAAACATCTCCAAGGCAACTACGACATTTAGACTTCATAGGTCAATTTACCACAGACATTCGCTACATACCAGGTCCTACAAACATTCCCGGAGACTATTGTTCTCGCATTGAAACAATTTCACTTTCTTCCACTCTGTCACTCCAAGAAATTGCGCAAGCTCAGTCATCTTGTGAGGAACTCAAACACCTTTTGCAGTCTAAATCTTCCTCATACAAATTTCAAAACATGCCTCTTGACAACGGATTGAATCTTATTTGCGGTTCTTCTTCAAAGAAACTTCGCCCATTTATTCCGCTCAAATTTCGCCGAAAGATTTTCGATTCTATCCACAATTTATCTCACCCAGGCATATTAGCTTCAGTCGATCTGGTCCAGGATAGATTTTGTTGGCCCAAATTGAAACCTGATGTATCTCTTTGGTCTAAAACTTGCATTCCCTGCCAGAAAGTCAAGATATGGAGACACACTTCCAGTGCCATTGGACAATACATCCCAGCCATGAGAAGATTCTCGCATATAAATGTTGACATTGTGGGACCATTACCACCATCACAAGGTCAACGCTATCTGTTAACAATAATAGACAGATTTTTTCGATGGCCTGAAGCAATTCCATTGTCAGATATTACAGCAGAAACAGTAGCGAACACTATTTTATCATGCTGGATCTCTCGTTTCGGTGTTCCGCAATACATCACCACAGACAAAGGTAAACAATTCGATTGCCGCCTTTTCACACACCTCACTAAAACACTAGGTGCAGACCACATCAAGACCACAGCTTACCACCCAGCGGCAAATGGTGTAATCGAAAGATCGCATAGAGTTCTGAAACAGGCCTTGAAAGCTCATATGGACGAAAACTGGGTCGCTAAATTGCCAATTGTGTTACTAGGACTCAGATCGTACATAATTCCAGAATATCGCTCAACACCCGCTGAAATAGTCTACGGAGAATCAATCAAACTTCCCACCGACTTTTTCAACAGCACACAAGCTCATGATGTTCCACCACTTATATCTCAGCTGAAAGAAGACATAAGGAAACTTCGACCAGTACCTTTTAAACATCATACTGCAAAAAAGGTATTTGTCCATCCTAAGCTTATGGAAGCTCCTTTTGTTTTTGTTCGCATTGATATTCCGCGAAAAACCCTCGAACCAGTTTATGACGGCCCCTTTGAAGTGTTATCCCGAACTGACAAAGTCTTCAAAATCAAGAAATCACACGGAGAAGAGACAATTTCTGTTGACCGTCTTAAACCCGCATTCATTCTTTGTGATAACGAACAGACAACTTTCCAGCCTCAGAGACGTCCTAGTGAAACTGAAAGTGACAGTGAAAGTCCAACACCTAGTGAAACTGAAAGTGACAGTGAAGTTCCCGTTCCCGTTAAAACTACACGCCATGGACGTAGAGTTCTATTTCCACGAAGATACTTGAACTAATAGCGTTGCCACTGAGAGGGGAGTATGTGGCGGTGGTTGCGACCGCAGTGTTTCCGCCAACACTACTCTGTGTTTCTGCGTAAATACTCCTGACAGTTGAAAGTTATGTTCTGCGACAGCCAGCTGTCAAGAGCTACGGCAACTAAGAAACACCAGGCGATTTCTCTTTTCTCGGAGTTAACCTGATCAAAACAACTCACTGGCCAGCTTTATCTGTTCACACTCTTTTCGAGTCATGTATAGTGTATCACGTGTAGATATTTAGTGCATAAATTTTAATCAATTTGTGAAATAATAAAGTTATGTTAAATGTTTACCTATGGATTTAATATCACCTTCCCAGGTAATCAAGATCAACAAGTGCGAGATGTAATTAACATCCATAAGCATTATTTTCCATAGCATACAGCAAAATTTTGTTTTCGAATTAGGAAAATTAGGATTTTTTTCGTTGTTTATTCAAATTGACTCGTAATGCTATATATTAAGGAGCTTGTAAAAATGAATTGTATACAGGTGCCCCATTTAAAAAGGGGAAAAGTAATTTGCTGACCAAAGTTAGTTATTTTAGCTGACCGACTACTTATAGACTAAACGTTTCCATGAAACTCTATATCTTGGATGCCACCTACCAGCCGCATCTGCTACCAGAAAAGTATAGAAAAACACCCCTATTTAGGGGTAGTTTACTCTTGAGTTTTTTTCATTTTTTAGTGCGACCAGAAAAAGTACCAATGCGACCAAGCTATAAATTGACACAGAATCACTGCTGGTACCTATCTTTCAGCTACCAAAGTTTCACAAAAAAATATTCATATTTAAGGGTAGTTTACCCTTGAGTTTTTTTTGTTTTTTAGTGCGACCAGAAAAAGTATGAATGCGACAAAGGTATAAATTTACACAGAATCACTGCCGGTAACAGTCTTTCCGCTACCGAAGTTTCACAAAAAAATATTCATATTTAAGGGTAGTTTACTCTTGAGGTTTTTTTGTTTTTTAGTGCGACCAGAGAAAGTATGAATGCGACCAAGCTATAAATTTACACAGAATCACTGCCGGTAACAGTCTTTTTGCTGCGAAAGTTTCACAAAAAAATATTCATATTTAAGGGTAGTTTACTCTTGAAGTTTTTTCGTTTTTTAGTGCGACCAGAGAAAGTATGAATGCGACCAAGCTATAAATTCGCACAGAATCACCGCTGGTAACTGTCTTTCCGCTGCCGAAGCTTCACAAAAAAATATTCATATTTAAGGGTAGTTTACTCTTGAGGTTTTTTCGTTTTTTAGTGCGACCAGAGAAAGTATGAATGCGACCAAGCTATAAATTCGCACAGAATCACCGCTGGTAACTGTATTTCCGCTACCGAAGTTTCACAAAAAAATATTCATATTTAAGGGTAGTTTACTCTTGAGGTTTTTTTGTTTTTTAGTGCGACCAGAGAAAGTGTGAATGCGACCAAGCTATAAATTTACACACAATCACTGCTGCCAACTGTCTTTCCGATACCAAAGTTTCACAAAAAAATATTCATAATTAAGGGTAGTTTACTCTTGAAGTTTTTTCGTTTTTTAGTGCGACCAGAGAAAGTATGAATGCGACCAAGCTATAAATTCGCACAGGATCACTGCTGGTGACTGTCTTTCCGCTGCCGAAGCTTCACAAAAAAATATTCATATTTAAGGGTAGTTTACTCTTGAGGTTTTTTCGTTTTTTAGTGCGACCAGAGAAAGTATGAATGCGACCAAGCTATAAATTCGCACAGGATCACTGCTGGTGACTGTCTTTCCGCTACCGAAGTTTCACAAAAAAATATTCATATTTAAGGGTAGTTTACTCTTGAGGTTTTTTCGTTTTTTAGTGCGACCAGAGAAAGTATGAATGCGACCAAGCTATAAATTCGCACAGGATCACTGCTGGTGACTGTCTTTCCGCTGCCGAAGCTTCACAAAAAAATATTCATATTTAAGGGTAGTTTACTCTTGAGGTTTTTTTGTTTTTTAGTGCGACCAGAAAAAGTATGAATGCGACCAAGCTATAAATTTACACACAATCACTGCTGCCAACTGTCTTTCCGATACCAAAGTTTCACAAAAAAATATTCATAATTAAGGGTAGTTTACTCTTGAAGTTTTTTAATTTTTTAGTGCGACCAGAGAAAGTATGAATGCGACCAAGCTATAAATTTACACAGAATCTTTGCTGATAACTGTATTCTTGCTGCCAAAGTTTCACAAAAAAATATTTATATTTAAGGGTAGTATACTCTTGAGGTTTACTTAAGAATAAACTACCCTTAAATATGAATATTTTTTTGTGAAACTTTGGTAGCGGAAAGACAGTTACCAGCAGTGATTCTGTGTAAATTTATAGCTTGGTCGCATTCATGCTTTCTCTGGTCGCACTAAAAAACGAAAAAACCCCAAGAGTTAACTACCCTTAAATATGAATATTTTTTTGTGAAATTTTGGTAGCGGAAAGACAGTAGCCAGCAGTGAATCTGTGTAAATTTATACCTTGGTCGCATTTACACTTTCTCTGGTCGCACTAAAAAACGAAAAAACATCAAGAGTAAACTACCCTTAAATATTAAGATTTTTTTGTGAAACGTCGGTAGCAGAAAGACATCAACATTAGGATACAAAATGTGAAATATCAAAGAAATCCTTAAAGGTTAAAGCCTCGGTCGGCAACATTTATTTTGGTCAGCAAATTACATCGTCCCATTTAAAAAAACAAACATTGGTCAAGATTTCAAAAATAGTAATATTTAGAAAAAGCGACCCAAATTATAGGTAAAAAGTACTAAGAGGAGTAATTTTTACCTTTTTGACAAGTCGTCAGGCAACGGAAAATACAAGAGGTACCTGAAAATGCAATATTTTCAATATCTCCCTGTAGCTCGGAAACTAAGAGAGCTAAGACAATTTTGCTTGCGGTAAATTTCATTTCACAAAAAAGTAGCTAAAGTTCGCGAAAAACGCAAGGTTCTATCTTTACTAATAACCGAGATACCCAGCAATTGCAACCAAAATGGGACGCCTGTACAAGCACATAACAATGAATCCAAATAACTAACCATGCACAAACACCTACATGCATACATACATGGACACACACACACACACACAAATATATATATATATATATATATATATATATATATATATATATATATACATATACATATACATACATATATATATATATATATATATATATATATATATATATATATATATATATATATATATATATATATATATATATATATATATATATATATATAAAATGGTACCTCACATAACAATTTTTTTGAAAAAATAGCATTATTTACTTTAAAACATGGAAACGTAAATTAATTCGAAAAAATTATTGAACCAAGGAAAACAAACAAAATTTAGCAAAAGTGTTCAAATTGTTCTCCACCTACCATTTGACATTTACCAATTGAATATTGCTTATATTTTTGGTATCTATATCCAATTAGCGGTCTCAGTAGCGTAGCAGGTAGACCATTGGCTTTCGTGTCAGATGTTCTGGATTCGCATCCTACCACAGCTTTTCATAAATTATAAATAATTATTAATTTGGTACTTATTAAAACATAACAACTGCCGTGACAATGGCATTGTGGTTGATAAAGTTGAATGCCTGCACCCGCTCTTCAGAAAGGCCGCTAAGATATCGGTCTCGTGTACCACGCGGTGTTAGGCATGTTAAGCCTCCCTAACCTGCGTACAAACCCCGGGAGTTCGGTTTAATATAGAGTAAGGCGAAACATATGTCTGGCGTCGGTGACTGGACATAGTCGCTGAAATAGGCAGACGGTAAAGAAACCAAATGCAATAATATTTTTTTTTAGGATAAATTTTAAATTTATTTTGAAAAACACATTACCTCCAAAGCAGTACCCGTTTTTAAAAAAGTCACAGAAAAATATTAATGTTCCGACACAGCCAGTGCCTTATGGTAGTCAATTTTCATTAATGTACATTTTCATAACTCAATTTTCCATTAACCTAGAAACTTAAATTTTGGTACACAAAAGTATATGAAAGGCAACAAATAAACGAAGCTTTATCAAAATACATTTAAAGGTCGCGGTGCTGTCGGGGTGGCGAGGCCGCAGACGAGCCCTGAGGGAGGGAAAAAATACATTTACATTTTTCAGCAATATATTTTTTTAATTGTTCCAATTGAGCAGCCTAAGGTGTCGAAGATTAATCAACATTAATTTACGTTCATTTGAAGAAATATTTTGAGAGTTTAAAAGCCTATCTCGTTAATCAAATTTTTTTATGAAAATTTGCTGGAATACAGTTATTCTGTAAATTATATGACTTCAAAATTCATAACGTTACTTTATTCTCCGGCGTAATAAATGCCGAATAGACCGCTTCGACCGCTTAGAAAGGTTACAAATATTGTCCCTCCCAAGCTCATCTAAAGGCATAAGTACAATATAATCCGTACCTTCTCCGTCCTCCGCTCTTCACCGCCCCGCTTCATAAGCTTGGTATGTAAACAAAAGATTAGATAAATGACAACGTCGCTTTGCTGAGTAAGTACAATTATTGCAAGCCTTCTACGAAACACAGGCCGAATAAGACGCCACCTGCTGAGAAGTAGTTCAACTTAGTAAGACTTTCGGTGGAATCATGCAGTTTACAAGGAAATCCGAATTTCAAGATCTTTGGCAGCACTTGTCATGATAATATTTTCTATCCCTGTCGGAGGTACTTCGTCTAGAATATCGCAGCCTCAAAAGCATTCCTTGGTGGATTACGTAATCCAATGGGTATTGTTCTTAGGAGTAGGTCACCCGATAGCATAGAACAAGCTTTAAAATTTGTATTCGCAAAAGAAAATTTTGATTATAAAGACAAAATGATACATAAAAAATTCAATAATAATAAAAACCGGAAGTACAGAACCGTACATTTTTCCAGAAACAAAATAACCCACATTTTTATAACGTACAATTTCAAAGACCGTTTCAACAACATTTCAGACCGTTTCCACAAAACAATAATGCTCAAAATAATCACACAAACTTCCAACCTCGACAAAATCAACAATTCGTACCGAGACAAAATTTCTCTATCAATTTAGAAGACCAATTTTCAATAGTCAACCGGGACGACCCCATATAAATCACAACGTAAACAGAAACTATCGAGTACCCATGCAAGTAGACAGCCCTAATACGAGACTGTCACAACAGCCACAAAGGTGCGCAGCTCACGTAAATAACACGGAATTTAGCGATAATAATATAAATGAAATAAATTACGATTAAAATTATGTAAATGATGAACTAAATTATGAAAATTCGCCAGCAGACGAATACGATATCCGACAGCAAAATTTTCCAGTTACAGGTCCCTCAACGCGAGAACCGTAATAAATATAAATAACATTAGCGCATTAAGTAGGTTAACATATATAGAACTAAAAAAGATATACAAGGTAAACTTTTATTAGATTCGGGTTCTTCAAAAAATCTTTTGAATCCCACCATAGCGTATTATAGGTTTTCAGATAATATATGTAATCAGCCGTTTGAAATACGGACTGCACATAGTAGGTCCCCACACTCAAAACGTGCACATATTAAACTTAATTCCATTTCAGATAAGACACAAGAATTCTGTCTTTTTAATTTCAATAATAATTACAGTGGTCTACTGGGGATGGAATTCCTCAAGATAAATGAAAATAAAATAGGTTTTAAGAATCACACGCTGTATATAGGCAACAAGATTATAAGAATACAATTTCCAGATTATAACGATCAATTGGTAAAGATAGAAACCAAAGCAGATGGTTTACTATCACCCGAAACACATTTAGATTTAAATAATATAATAACCCAGCAATATTTCGTACATAATAACGAATTTGACATAGTAAACCACATATTAAATGAAACTCAAGAAGCTTATATGATACAGAACAGGCCATTCAGGAGAGCAGAATATGCCTCTGAAATCAGAGATGACCAGACACAAAGGTTATATGAGCCAGTTGCTAAACAAAATAGCATTTCTCGTGCAGTTCATGTTAATCATATAAACACCCACAATACGGGGGCAATCAAAAACGAATTAACAATGAAGACGCAATAATTGAACAAATAGATACAGACGACTTAAACGATGAGGAAAAATAATTATTATTTAGTTTATTATCAGAATATCAGGACATCTTTTTGAATAAAAACGAACCATTGACGCACACCAATGCGATAAAACGGAGAATAAGGACGACTGATGATATACCCGTCCATTCTAAATTGTACAGATACCCCTACGTACATAAACCTGAAGTAGACAGACAAATAAATGACATGCTAAAACAAAAAATCATTAGGAAAAGCCACAGCCCATATAGCTCACCTATTTGGGTTATATCGAAAAAAAATGGACAAGTCAAATAAACAAAAATGGAGAATTGTGGTGGACTATAGGAAACTAAATGAGAAAACAATACCGGACAGACACCCAATTCCCAAAATAGACGAAATACTGGACAAAATTGGTCGAGTCCAATATTTTTCGACGATCCATTTGATCTCTGGATATCACCAAATTGAAATGGACCCCAGGGGCATAGAAAAAACAGCGTTTACCACGGATACAGGTCATTAGGAGTACACCAGAATGCCGTTAGGGTTATCTGGGGCTCCAGCAACCTTTTCTAGGCTCATGCAGCTTTAGTAAAAACAATATTTAAAGGGGCAATTAGCGAACAATCAAACGGTAGCTTTATCTTCTAATATCGGTCCCTCTGATAATATAGACTTAACGAGTAGCATTTTGAAACTAAATTACCCCAATTAAAACTGCCAGAGTATTCCGGGTCTTATGATAAATGGACACAATTTCACGACACTTTTAATGCGTTAATTCACACTAATCGAACACTCATTGCTATTCAGAAATTTTATTATTTACAAGGATGCCTCAAGGGTGAAGAGACCCAGGTAATAAGTTCTATTGCCGTTTCTGGTCAATTACGCTGCAGCATGGAAACTTCTTATTGAAAGATACGAAAACAAAAGAGCTATTATCACTTCACATATTAAGGGTATATTTAAATTAGTTAACGTCCAAAGGGATTCACATAATTCGTTGCGCTCCTTTTTAGATACCTTTCTTAAACATTACCGTTGTTTGCAAGAACTTGATGAAACCGTAGAATTTTGGGACACATTGCTATTTTACATAATAACCTCTAAATTAGACATAAACGCTAGACGAGAGTGGGAAGACAAAATAAAAAATGTACAAAATCCAAAAATTGATCAATTCATAAAATTTGTTACTGAGAGATGTAATTTCTTTAAAAATTTTGAATGTAAGGCGCCAGGTATATCTAGACCGCCTCCATTTCAAAGGCCTCGGCTTAAGCATGAAACCTGTTTATCAATTAATAGTGTTTCTTGTTTGTATTGCAAAGGGTCTCATTTAGGCTTTTAGAATTGCCGGCTTGAAAAAAGACTCGACGAAATTAAGGGATTACGGCTTTGTACAAATTGTTTACGGCCGGGTCATTCTGTTGCTGCTTGTCGATCGTCTTCGTGCAGATTATGTCATAAACGACAAAATACAATTTTGCATTTCGAGGTAACTACCCACAAGGTAAATATACCTGAACAAAATATGTTCGTAAACAACTCCATTGTAAATAGAGAATCATCCCGGGAACCTTACTTTAAAGTAAGCCCGGAGACGGCTGATAACGTTCCGTCCCTTGTAAATAATACGCGTTGTGCGTATGCTCAGCCCAACTCTTTCGTTTTTCTTTCTACTGATATTGTATACGTAAGCAATTCTAAAGGAAATTAGTTAAATGCCGTTGTTTGCTGGACAATGGTAGCCAATCGAACTTCGTCGGCAGACAGTTTCTAAATCTATTTGGTTCCGTTCTTCAAAAATTCAGATGCCAGTTACCGGTGATAGTGGCACGGTGATTAAGATCGCAAATAAATGCATCATAAATGTATATTCGGGGCAAACAGGGTATAATACTGAAATACCTTGTTGAGTAATTGAGAAAATCACCGACTGCATACCACAGCAAACAATTGACGTGGTTGTCGGCCAAACGGAGAACCTGGCAAACATTCGTCTGAAACCCCGTGGCCGAAATACAGCAGCTCACTGAAATTGCGAATTGGCATCACATACATTCGGCTCAAAACCCAGTAGATATGCTGTCCCAAGGCGTGAGTCCGAGTACATTACCGTTTTCAGAGTTATGGTGGCATGGGCCATCATTTTTAAATGAAACATTAGACGACAATTCTTTATTGTTTTCATGCTGCGGCGTAGACTATGCAGGACCGTTTAACATTAAAGACGGTAAAACAAGAAACCGGAAATCAGTTAAGGGTTATGTGTGTGTTTTTGTGTACATGTTTAGTAAGGCCATTCACCTCGAACTTGCGCCGGACTTGACAAGTGCGTCATTCTTAAATGCTTTAAAGCGTTTTGTATCTAGGCGCGGTTTTTGCAAAACTCTATACTCAGATAACGCCACAAATTTCAGAGGCGCTAACAATGAGATGAATGCTATTGGAAGGTTATTAAATGAGCAGCTATTTCAAAATTATTTATCACAACATAGTATTGAATGGAAATTTATACCTCCCGCGTCACCTCATATGGGCGGCCTGTGGGAGGCGGGGGTAAAGTCTGCGAAGCACCACCTTAAGCGCGAACCATTTCAATTTTACATTTGAGGAATTTTACACCCTCCTAACTCAAGCTGTATTAAATTCGCGGCCACCAACTCCCTTGTCGGATTCACCAAACGATTTGGAGCCACTAATGCCAGGTCATTTTTTAATCGGAGAGGCGATGGTTGCCGTCCCAGACGCTTGTTGGTGCAGGTCAGATATAAGCCGCGTTTCACGGTACAACCATCTGCAACAAATGCAGCGTCATTTCTGGTCCAGGTGGTCGCGAGAATATCTTCACTGTCTCCAGCAAAGGACAAGGTGGCGTTTCAAAAGGGATCTCTCGAGGCTTGAGAGAGCTCTAGTGGTGCTCAAGGAGGATGCAACTCCACCTGCCCGGTGGCCCATGGGGAGGGTCACCAACGTGCATACAGGACGTGACGGTGTGGTGCGAGTAGTATCGGTGAAAACTCGTAGTGGTGAAACTAAACGAGCTGTTTCCCGTATTTGCTTATTGCCTACAAGTGATATCTCACATGGTAATGTTCGTGTTGAATACGACACAATTAATTAACACACCGTTTTTGCTTCTCTGTATTAATTTATTATGAAATTATGTGTTTCTTTTGATTATTTTTTAAGTTTTTTTCCCAATTTTTGTTTCATTGATATGTAAATCAAATATGTGTCGCGTTTTATAATTCTTAGAGTTAAAGCGTATTGGTCTATAGTATATTGGCCACCATGCGATTCGAACCGCAGATTTATGCTGTGTAATGTTTAGTTTAGCTTGTTGAAACTATGTTGTTTCAAGGACGGCGGTATGTTTATTATTGAACTTAAAGTATCAGGTAGCCGACCAATGCAGGTAGTCGTCCCTTTTAAAGGAAGGTAGCTTTGAGTTCGCTAGGCACTGGACATTGTCAACTGCGAGCCCGAAGATATAACTTCTCTGCTAAAGTTCGGTCGCTGGTGTGCAAGCATGTAACATAAATGTAAATATACTTATCATTCTACACATTGCGTGTTTATAACGGTATTGCCGACCTAACACATCGCGTGTTTATCAAAAAGTGCATCCCAAGGTGATTAACCTCGTTTCTAGTGAAACAGAATCACCATCTACCGCAACATTGGTCCTTCTAGAACCGGATATAAATTATGAAAGTGATTGTTACATTTGAAAACGGTTTTTTTTTCACCCGGATAGTACATCTGCAGAGAAATTATAACAAGAAGCAAAAAACCGCCAGTGTCTCCAGGCAGAGAAGTCCACATCAATCAGATTCTTTCAAGCGCGGCGGCAACAACGCAGCAATCTCCACACGCAAGCCAAGGACCTAAAGTAAGGGTAAGGTGCACCGCTTTTATATGCGTTTCCATTTGATGTAAACTTATAATTGTTGGTTTAGTTAATTATTTTCTCACAGCGGTGTGCTTGGCACACAACCCCCATATATACATTTTTTATATATTTTATATTTTTTGCACAGAAGTGAAGGGTATAATAACAAATGTTTAATAAGTTATTAAAAAAGAAACAGATTTTCGTGAAAAAATTATTTGTAAATTTTTATGCAAAAAACCTTTTTGGGAGTTTGGTCGAAGAGCTTATTTGATGAAATATGTTACATTGTTTCTGCTGTTTAGGTTATACAGATAACCAAATTTGATACCTTCTTTCATTAAAAAAAGTCTGGACGCAGCAAGTGCGTTATGGTTGTGAATTTTCATAGAAATGATCTAGCACCAAATATATTCTTATAATTTTTTCCTGTAACATAGAAATCAAAGTTTTGGGATATTATTTCCTATTAATGTGATAAACTTGTGTGCCAAATTTTATTTCCATATCATTTCTATTTTTGGAGATTTTTGAGAAATTTTGTTGGTATACCTTTATTTTGTCCGGAAATATATTTTTTTCGAAAGAAAAGTAAAATTTTCCAGGAAAGGTTAGATTTTCCTGGCCAACGAACTTATCCAAGCCACCTACAAAAGGAAGGCACGTACCAAATTTTATCAAAATCGGCCCATTATTTTTTGAGTTATCGATGTGACACACACACACACACACACACACATACACACACACACACACACACACACACACACACACACACACACACACACACACACACACACACACACACACACACACACACACACACACACACACACACACACACACACACACACACACACACACACACACACACACATGCCATTAGCTGTGCCATCCAAGCAATATACCCAATTGTGGCACTCGCGTTCGTGCCGCGCCAAGGTGGTCCCCGAGGCGTAGGCAACACAAAAATCTAATCGGCACATCTTTACACTCCCTCTTCGGAAAGATATAGTCCATGATAGAAACCTGCTATTTCCAAACATGTAGCATCCGATGTCACAGCTAATGAACTTTCTGCAATGTGTAATCAGGATGCCAAAGATAATGAATCACACTAAAGAGTGTAATCAGGAGGCCACTGTTAATTCTCCTTTGAGGGTGTGTTAATGGGAAGTCACTATTAATCGATAATTATTTTTAATAGATATAAATATTTATACCAAAGTAAATAATTATTGAAACATACCTATACGTAATAAGGGTATGTGCTAAATTACTTAAATGTATACCTAGTTCATCATAATTTATCTCATAAAATAAAATAGAATTAAAGAAAGAAAATTCGTATTATAGGTATAGGGTCTGTCAGGCAACTGGTTCATTAAAAGTTTATGCACTTGTAGGCATATAGTAGTCAGAATTTAGTTCAGGAAAATTGACTTTGGACATATTATAGTTATTTTGTTGAGATATGCCCAAAATTGCGACGCTTCCATTAATAGCGGAAGTTGCTATAAACGTCGTTTTTTTAATAAAACATCCACTGTATTTTTTTAAATTTTATATTATCTGAAAATTGAATGTAGATTAAGTAGTTTATGATTTTTATTATAAACAGGCCAAAATCGTTGTTGAAAATTTTTCAACTTTATAGCACTGTACCTACCTACATGGAGAACGGGTCAAGACAGAGTAAAACGGCTTACATGCCCCTGTCCTAATTATTATTATGTGGTAACCTTAGTGGAAATTTTTACACATACTGATAAAAAATCTGATAATTTTCATCACCCCATATAAGCATTTCAACTACACAATATGATACTATGTACATGAAAAGTTAAGATATGAACAGGTATCTGTTTTTATACAGATTGTTCCACAAGTCATGGATAAAACGAAACCCAGTGATAGGGGAGGTCATTTGCAATAAAAAAAATCCCAAAAGCAGTGGCTTGATTATTTACGATTTTCGAGTTATTCGATATTTAATGATTTTTGAAATACTTGTGTTACATTCGAGAAGAAAAAAATAAAAAAGGCTACTTGTATTCTATCTACTTATAAAAATGCCAAGGGCCTGTGTTATAATTTTAAAAAAATATATCCGATGTACAGGGTTGTTTCCTCAGTAATTTTGTGACGACTTTTTTTTACGTTCCGCGGTCGGTAATTTTGTTTTATCTTATAGTAGGAACGGGCGCCAAATTTTTATAGAGGTTTATTCCTCTTCTTGTCACGAGTAACTAGTCGAAGAAATGTTTCGTCCAGGGTCCAAGTGAGAAGATGTTGAAGTGTTTTACCAGGTTGTATTATTTACAAATATATATATATATATATATATATATATATATATATATATATATATATATATATATATATATATATATATATATATATATATATATATATATATATATATATATATACAGAAACAGATAATATATACAATTATACACCAAGGTAAATTATATATATAAAGTTATCTTAACGGTTTAACTAAGAAAGCATACAACATGGAATAAATTGTAAAAATAAAATATTTTAATTACACGATTACTAAATTATAAACTACATTACAATTTCAAATATAAAGAATTGATTCTTTTGTTACTGGTTTTTCCACCGCCTTATTTTCCTCTCTAAATAAATAATAAAAAAGCGTTGTGCTGTGACGTGCTGCCATGTGCCGTAGAGAGAAAAAATTGTGAATTTGCGATTCTTATGGACTCAAATATGATTTTTTTTCTGAAATTAGCAACACCTTTTTTTCTTGTCTTAAAAATCCAAATTGTGTCGTAAAATGCTCTTGTTATTACAACTTTTTTATTTTAAATAGGACAGCCTGTATATTATTGCATTATCATAATGCCTGAGAAAATTAAAAATGAATGGTTTTTACATTTGAAGTTTATGATGAATAATTCAGAAGTTCTAAACAAATGAAAAACCCAATTTTCCATTTTCAAAGCAGCTTGCATAGCTAAGAGGATTAAAACAGAAGCAAACTTGCGTTTTTGAGAAAATAAAATAAGACGGTGTAACTTCAAAAACAAAACCTATTTTGGGCCATAAAAATCACAAACCCGGAATGGCAGCACAACAGGGGCACATTACGGCACAACTTGCGTTCTTAAGAAAAGAAAAGAGGCGGTGCTAACTTTGTAAAAAAGTGTTACCCTATACAAACCACACCATTAGATTTTTTTGTGCAGCATCTGCAAGTGATAGCTCATCGCGGGCACATCTCAACACATCCTTTTTTTAAGTTTTGTATTTTTTCAAAATATAAAATTACGGTGCTAACTTCATGCACATAATTGTTTTCCAAAACACCTACAAAATAACTGTAAATTCATTTATTTCTACAGGGTGGGGCGCCAAGAACGCCTCAGTCTGTAAAGCATAAACCGTGTACGATTTAAAAAATTAAAAAACTGGGTTTTATACAGGGTTGTAAGGTATATAATTTAAAATTATTTTAGACTGGACAGGATATTCCACATGAGAGTGTCATATCAAAGTTAAGTTTTTTTTTAGTGGAATGCTCTTTATGTTACTATATTTTTAGATTGTGCCAGAAGAAGAAATATGGCAGGTTTATACACTCAGAGTTTAAACTAAATAGTTGTGGTGTTATAAACAAGTGACAATAGCGTTTTTCAAATTTCAAAGCACTTCACAGCGGAAACGGCTCAAAATAGAAAAAACGGCTTACATGTCTCTATCTTCACTTTTCAAGCAGTATCCTATGGTGTGGAGGTAGTTCTCATACAAGGAGATGAAAAATTTGAGACTTCGCGACATCCCACTAAAAAATGCGAATTAAAATTTTACAAATGTTTCTATACAATCGTAAAAAGTCTGGACGCAGCAAGTGCGTTATAGTAGTAAATTTTCATAAGTATGTTTTTTATAGCTAATATGCGTGTGTTTTTTAAGAAAACAGGCATAAAAACCTGTATAGTAGAAACAATGTGCCATGTTTCATCAAAATAACTTTATTGTTTGAAAATGTACAAAACTTTCCAAAAGTAAACTTAAAGTGTTCCCGAAAAAACTGATTTCTTGGTCAACCTTATAGGTTAATAGCTAATTGAGTTATTCAAATTTGAAGCATTTAATCAAAATTCGCTACCATAACGCTGCGTCCGAATTTCTTTTTTACAAATATGCATTATATTTCGATGGAAAATGCAAAAATGTAATGTGCAAATGTTCGATTAAAAAAAAAAAGAAAATTTGTATCACCAACGACTTATGGGCAAGCCTTTGATTGTAGAAATATTTTTTAAGGTCTAACTCAAGACACATCCTATAATTAATGTATACATTTTTTTTCGTATCTTGTATAATAACTGGTGGGGCCTGTTGCCTACAGTGGTGGCAGAGCGAGAGGGTGTCCTGGCACTGTAGTTAACCACACCAAGTACAGAGAGAGAAAGAGAGAGCGTATGGACTGTATATTTTTGAGGTTGAGATCTGAGTATGTAAGAGAGCGCGAGAGCGTAGTACACTGTATGTTAGAGAGAGAGAGAGAATTCGGGTAGGTTTTAGTCACACAATAAACTATCACTGATTTTCTATAACTTGTATTAAAACTTTAAATACTTCACGATAACAATTTATAATACACTTAAATGTAAATAACAATATTCGGCAACTTAAATACACTAAACTGATGGAGGAGGTTTTTAGAGCACTTTGATAGAGAAACTCACTACTTGATGAGAAGCACGGAGAAATGAACTTTTCACATACACACCCTTACTCAGACTCTCTAGTCTCGAGACGCTACCGAGCCAGGAACCGTTGAGAGAGTTACGACCTCTGGCGCCTGCAGCGGGAATTGAGAGTAGTAGGGAACCGCGAGAAATATGTTTTACCGAAATATTCAGCTGGCCTGAACATCCTGTGCGGGCGGCGAGGATGAGAAATTTTCAATAGGCAAGGGAGCGAGTCGGTTTACAGATCGAGTGAAGCTACCTTTGGAAGTCCTAACTTTGAAGATCCTCACTCGGCCATCTTTGCCAGGGAGGCAGCCTTCAATTCTTCCCAAAATCCATCCTTGAGTAGGCAGTAATGGCTCTTTGAGTAGGACCATGGTACCTTTCTTTGGGAAGTTAGTGTAGATTTTCTTTCTTCGGTGATATTAGGAAATGCATCTAGTAGCTTGGGAGCTTTAAATTCTTTCCAAGAATATTCGAGAGACTGCAGCACTGCCGGGCCTTGTCACCATAGAGAAGTGGAGCTTAGGGATTGGGGACTTGTACCCCGAGAGCAGAGATCAGCGGGGTTGAGATCAGTTGGCACATAAGCCCAGTGAAAGTTTTCTGAGAGGGATTGAATTTCGGCGACTCTGTGTGAGATGAATACTGACCACCTTGAGGGATGAGATGGGAGCCAATGAAGTGTTATGCACGAATCACTGTACATAACCACTTCCGTCACAGGCACCTGGAAGAGAGAGTAGGCACGGCGCATTAGCCTGGACAAGAGAAGAGCGGCACAGAGCTCCAGTCGTGGGAGAGAGACTGGTTTTCTAGGGGATACTCGAGAGCGAGCACAGAGAAGAGCGACCGAAATATTATTTTCTGAGACAATGCGAGAGTACACGCAAGCGCCGTACGCCTTTGGAGAAGCGTCGGCATAACCGTGAAGTTCAACTTTCTCGTGGATTGTGGAAAGTCCAATCCATCTAGGGATGTTTACCTTGGGCATATTTAATAGAGAGTCCTTAAACGATAACCATTCAAGAGAGATTTCCTTTGGCAAGGGATCGTCCCAGCCAAACTGCCAGAGGTTTTGCATAAAAAGTTTGGCTCTAGTTACAACAGGGTTGAGATATCCTAGAGGATCGAATAGGCTACTTATCACGGAAAGAACAGAGCGTTTTGTGAGTTTGTCGCCTGAACTTTCCTTAGGAGCTGTGATTTTCAAGCAGTCTGAGTTTGGATCCCAATAGAGGCCTAAGACTTTGGAGTTCGCTTCACTTATAGCGTTGATAGGGACTATGGATTCGTGATTAGACTTGTTTTGCTGCAGCTGGGGGAAGTTGGATTGCCATTTGTGCAAAGGGAAACTTGCCAAGTTCAAGAGCTCCGTCAGTTGCATCTTTAGGGATATGATGGCTTCTTCGTTGTCTTGGCCATATAATATGTCGTCCATGTAGCAACCATTCACGATTGCAGCTGCCACAAGCGGGTATTCACTAGAGTATTTTTGAGCTAGATCCAGTAAGCATCGAGTTGAGAGAAATGGAGCGCAATTTGTACCATATGTGACAGTACACAATTCGAGACACTTGAGCTTTGCGTCTGGGTTTTCTCGCCATAGGATTCTTTGAAATTTATGGTGAGCGTTAGCGACCTGTACTTGCCTGAACATTTTTGTAATATCACAAGAGAGCACATATTTGAAGAATCTAAAAACGAAAATGATATCGAAGAGCTCTTTTTGTATCACAGGACCTGGCAATAGAATATCATTTAGAGAGTTACCGTTGAAGGTAGGCTGAGAAGCGTTGAAGACTACCCGGAGTTTGGTAGACACGCTTTCTTCTCTAAGAACGATCAACTGAGGTAGAAAGTATCCACTAGAGTCATGAGATTTAAACTTATCAACTTCGAAAGCAACCACTTTGGCATGACCAAGCTTAATGTAATCTCCAATGAAGTTTTGATATTGCTCATAAATGTCTGGGTTTTTTAGTAATCGAGATTCTAGAGCAAAGAATTTCTTAAGGGCTATAAAGTACGAGTTGCCCAATGGAGGTAGAGGAGTTTTCATTGGGAGGTGAACTATATACCTGCGATTTTCCAAAACAGTTGTGTCAGAAAAGAGCTTTTCGCAATGTGCGTCTTCTGGTTTGGGTATCTTCGACGCTGAAACCGCTTCGAGTTCCCAGAATTTAGGTAGAAGCTTATCTAAGTCATCAGTCGAGGAGTGAAGAGTAACCAATGACGAACAAGTATTTTCTGACACCCAGCCTAGTTTGGTATTCTGGAGGCAAGGCAGAGAGGGGCCTAGACGGTAAAGACCTTAATTTAGCAGAGTATAGTAAACATCTGCTCCTAGCAACATGTGTATATCGCCTGGGGTGGCGAAGTCCTTGTCAGCGAGTTGCGTATCTTGGGGTATCGGAAGCAGATCAGCATCTATCTTTGTTTGGGGAAGAGGACATGTGATCTCGTCAAGTATTGTACACTGTAGACCACACTCAAAATCTTGTGTGAGACTAGAGATCTTTAAGAAGGTTGATCGAGATGTTGGAGTAATTCTTTTTCCTAGACCATTCACTTCAACGAGGTGAGAAATAGTTTTTGCCTGTAATCGGTCCACCAAGTGCTGCGTGACAAAGGAAAGTTGACTAGCGGAGTCGAGCAGACACCTGGCCATAACCTTACAACCTCCGGGTGTAGTCACATTAACTCTTGCGGTAGCGAGAAGTACCTGACCTTTGCAATGGGTTGGTAATGAAACTTCAGTCGTAATAGTGTGCGAGCTTGCATTCGGTTGACTGAATCTTGTTTCATCTCCTTGGGAAGAGAGATTCCTTTTGAGACTAGGTTGGGAATTTTCATTGTTTTTGTGAAGGAGAGTATGGTGTTTTAGACCACAAGTTCTACAATTTAATTTCGAACTACACTTTGAAGCAATATGCTTGTGTCCAAGACAGTTAAAACAAAGAGGTTTTTCTTTAGAGAACTTTTCTTTCCGAGGAACTGCGAGCGCTAGAAATTCAGGGCATTTATATATTTTATGACCTTTACTATTGCAGTAGGAACAGTCGGCTAACGAGAGATTGTTAGTCTGTTCGTTTTCGAACCTTGGTGTGAAAGAGGATGACGACAACAGATATGTTTTTTCTGAGGCATGCCTTGCGTGAGATTTATCTGATGAGGGTTTAAACGAGACACTAGGTGAGAGGGTTTCAAAGGCTTGACACCTTTTTTCGAGAAATTGTAGAAAACCTTTTAAATCGGGTAATTGTGAACTGTCTTTTTCTAGCTCATACGACCTTTGGGTTGAGTAATCCAATTTCCGAGTCAACATGTAAATTAATAATAAATCCCAATGTTGTACGGGTACTTTGAGGGCTTCCAGTGCATTGATATTTAACTTTACTTTTGTTATCAAGGACCTGAGAAAGTGGGTATTGGGTTTGTTCATGACTGGGAGTTCTAATATGGCTTTAATGTGGGAGTTAATTATTATCAAATTATTATCGTATCTTTCTTTCAAAATGGCTAGGGCTTTGCAATAATTTTCATTTGTTAGAAGAATGCTGTCTATGAGATTAAGAGGTTCGAACTTTAGCGAGTTTTTTAGATAATAAAGCTTCTGGACATCAGTTAACGTTGCGTTCTCATCAATAAGTGCGCTAAACATATCAAAAAAGCTACGCCACTCATCGGGTTTACCTGTAAAATGAGGAAGGGTTACATTGGGTAATTACCATTTAGTTTTTCTTGAGCACATGGATATGAATTATGAGCAGATGAACGCAGAGGCGGAGGAGGTGTAGTTGAATTGCTATGATTTTGTTTTGAATCAATAATTTCTGTAAGCTTTGCTTTTAATTCGTGAAATTTATCTTCTACCTCTAATTTGTAGTCACTATCCTCTACCGCGAGTTATGGTTGCACCACCCGGTATACTACACACACCAAGGCTACTGTCAGCACATATGGGTACGTTGCGCTACACCGGCTTTTCCGTCGACTCAGCGTCCGGTTGAAGTGCAGCGACATTACCGAGGGGAAATTGATCAGCAATTAATAGTCTATAAATATATGTCGAACATTAATATTCAACAGTTAGTCTTTGCCATCCAGCCTTAATGGTATTAGATTACTCATATGTATTTTATTGTAATTTTTATATTATTTAAATTTTAATATATATATCGTTGTACTGTAACTTCAAGTAAATAAATTTAACTTTATGAAGTTCAATTGAAGCACAACTCTAAGTGGCGCAGTCGGTAGGATGAGTTTAGTGCCCTTTTGACAAAAATCGCAAAAGTCCGCACTTCGATTTTTATCGTTAAAAACTCAGAACCAGCTTCAAAGTCAACAAAGAACAGCATCGTCCAAGTTAATAAAAATAATTTAAGTAACTTTCAATTAAAAATACAGTGAGTGCGCGAGCGATCATAAGAGAAAATAAGGTTTGATACGGAACTTCTGCCTACGAAGTTGTCTGCCTTATTCGCTGTATCTTATGATGCTGAAGCAAAGAAGAACAGAAATCGTCTTCATCTTCACATTGGCGTAAGTGCTTTCATTGTTCCTTTGAATTTCCTTGTCCTACCTTAATCTAAAATCGATTAAAGTTAGAAGCAAATATTACGGGAAATATTAATTAAAATTTTACCCAAATTTAAATTATTGATTAATAAATTAATGTCAGACTCTGAAACAGAGACAGTTGACAATTTTAATAATAAAGTAAAAATAAATTTAGCACCTCCTAAACTTATAGTAACAGAGAAAAATACAATAAGCTCAAATAACAATCAAATTATGGCAAATCAATTACAAAATTATCACATTAATGCTATTCCCGCATACGATGGGGACCAGCATACTTTAGCTTTATTTATTTCAGCGTGTTAAAATTTTCTCACTTCATTTGTTGATAGAACAAATGATGACAATCCAAATAACCAATGGATGCTTAGAATAGTAATAAGTAAATTAGAAGGTAGAGCTAGAACATTGATAGGTAGTAGGAAAGATGCCACAAATTGGCCTCGTATTAAACAATTATTGCAACAATACTTCGGCGACCAGAGAGACGAAGACTGTTTAGCTAGGGACCTCTTGCTCTTAAAGCCAGACCCTAGAGAAACCCCATACCAATTCGGTATGAGAATACAAGACTCACGTAGTCTTTTAGCTTCAAAAGTAAGACTAACAACTGCAAACGAAGCATTTCGTTTAATTAAAAATGAATTTTACGATAAAGTGGCACTGAAAACCTATTTACATGGTTTGAGTGGTCAACTAGGGTTAGCAGTTAGGCTACAAAACCCGACTAATCTAGAACACGCTATGTCGCTTGTTCTGGAAGAAGAGAATTTTCAATATGGAGAAAAACAAATGAAATATCTCCACAATCAATCCACAAATTTTAAAAACTCAAATGTACCAAATAAACAACCTCAATACATATAGAATCAGCAAAATAATAGAAATAACGTTCCGCATTTTACGCACCCCCGACAATTCCATAACCAACCCACATACAGAAAGCCCTTAAATTTACGTAATCAGCCCCCACAACAGCTGACACAAAACGTATTCAGACCAAATCCAAATTTCAGACCAAACTATAGGCCAACACCTATGGAGGTATCTGCAAAAAATTCCTCGATACATACACGTCCCAATCCAAATTTTAGACAACATTTCCAGCCCGAACCTATGGAAACGTCATCTAGAAATTTCAATACTCATCCGAGAGGTCCTAACGGGCCTAACGCACAGTCATCACCTACCCAATTATACCATCAAGAGGTTCAACATGAATTTAAATCAGACAACCCTGTTTATGACGAATCTTATGAAAATTATCCTTCAGAAACACACTCTTATACAATTCCTGAAGATGACGCTCGTTACTTTGACGAAACGAATCATGAAACGTACGAAGAAGAAACTAGACCTGAAGCAGCTTTTGAACAAACAGATAACATCGAACAAAATTTTATTCAGGTTATCGAACTAAACAAAAAAATATAGTACAGATAAATTCTGTAAACCACCCTAAATTGCCTTATATACTGGTCGAAATCAACCCCTCATTTCAAATGCGACTTATGCTTGACACCGGTTCGATGAAATCGCTGTTATGTGAAAATATTGCCCATAATTTTTATTCCAAATTTATAGAGCATGAAAAATTTCAAATTAAATCTGTTCACCAAACCAGTTTTCATAATGAAATTCTAAAAATTCCTCTACCAAGTATATTTAAAACAGGCAGAGCTAAATTTAAATTCTATGTATTTAACATTAATAATCAATATCATGGGTTAATTGGTACTGACCTTCTCAAACAACTGGGAGCTAAAATAGATTTTTATAATAGGAAATTGGTAACGAAGCATACATGCATTCCCTTGTATTTACCATGTGACGACGACATACATCGCGAATGTAACTCGAAACCACAAGAATTAAATAACATAATACTGCCTGCGAGATGTGAAACAATAGTCAAACTTCCTATAGACTGTAGTTCCAACATAGGCATAATAAATAATATAAAACTCGAGTCAGGTGTAATTATTCCTGCATCTATCGTGACAGTTTCAAATGGCCAGGCTATAACCTCTATAGTGAATAGTAATGAAAATCCCGTACAGCTGATTATACATAAAGCTATTTATGCAGAACCTGTTTCAACTAACGAATTAAATTCCATTCATCATAACAAAGATATCGACTTAGAAAACATAGATGGTACTGCTAATGAAATTGACAAATTACAAATTCAAAATTTAAACAGATTAAGACTTGATCACACTAATGACGAAGAACGAGACATGATAGAAAACTTATGTTACGAGTACAGAGACATATTTGATTGCGAAGGTGTCCCATTATCATTTTCTAATCAAGTTAAACATAGTATTAGGTTATCTAATCCTAACCCAGTATTTGTTAAGCCATATCGATTACCTGAAGCTCAAAAGCAAGAAGTCAAAAGACAAATTGACGACTTGTTAAGACAAAAAATTATTCAGCCATCTTCCAGCCCGTGGAATAGCCCTGTCCTGATTGTTAACAAAAAATCAGATGCCAGTGGCAAACAAAAATTTCGCATGGTCATAGACTATAGACGTCTTAATGAACAAACTATTGGTGATAAGTATCCCTTACCCAATATTTCGGAAATATTGGATAAATTAGGTCGTAGCCAGTATTATACCACTTTAGACTTAGCCTCAGGATATCATCAAATTGAAATGAATCCTGAAGATATGGAAAAAACTGCCTTCAGCTCTGAAGGAGGGCACTATATGTACAGGCGTATGCCATTCGGGTTGAAGGGAGCGCCTAGTACCTTTCAAAGGGCTATGGATAATATCCTTAGGGGTATTCAAAATGAAAAATGTTTTACCTACCTTGATGACATCATAATTTTCAGTACTTCTTTGCAAGAACACATAGAAAGGTTGACAAATGTATTCGAAAGGTTAAGAAAGGCTAATTTAAAAATACAGCTTGACAAGAGTGAATTTTTAAAAAAGGAAGTAGCCTACCTCGGGCACATTATCACGTCCGAAGGCGTAAAACCAAATCCTGATAAAGTAAAGGCTGTAAGAGAATTCCCCATACCTAAAACAAGAAAAGAGATCAAAGGATTTCTAGGTCTTGTAGGGTACTACCGAAAATTTATTAAAGACTTCGGTAAATTAACAAAACCATTGACTCGATGCTTAAAAAAAAATGCAACTATAGTTCATGATAGTAGTTTTATAGAAGCTTTCGAAACATGCAAAAATATATTAATGAATGACCCCGTATTACAATACCCTGATTTCACAAAACCCTTTATACTCACTACGGATGCTTCCAATGTAGCCCTTGGAGCTGTCCTTTCTCAAGGGTCAGTAGGTGATGATAAACCTATTAGTTATGCTTCTCGTACCCTCAATGAAACAGAGCAGAGATACTCCACCATTGAACGGGAACTTCTTTCTATTGTTTGGGCCACCAAATACTTCCGCCCCTATCTTTATGGTCGTAAGTTCTATATATATACTGACCACAGGCCTTTAGTATGGCTTATGCAACTAAAGGAACCCAATTCAAAATTAACACGTTGGCGTTTAAAACTCGAGGAATATGACTATGAAATAATTTATAAAAAGGGGTCTCCAAACTGCAACGCAGATTCCTTGTCCCGCATCCAAGTTCATGCTTTAGAGGACGCAGAAATTTCATCAATCGCTAATAATTTTGATGAGGACGAAAGACCTCTCCAAGATTTACAAAGGCAGCTCAACACCCCAAATTTTGATGACGTTGTGCAACCAACTGAACCCGAATATATTCCGCCAATGAGCCCTCCAGAACTCTCTTTTATTCCAGTAGAAATTCCTAGCACCTCAAGCAACACTATTCCACCTATAAGCCGAACAGACAAAACAACACTTGAACAAAATAACGACTTACGAGACAGTGATCATTCACAAGTAAATGTAGAACCAAAAATAGGTATTCAGATATCAGATGTTCCTATAGAAAAACAACTAAACCAATATTATATATCTCCCGTACATAATAATCCAAGACCAGTAAAACAACTAAAGGTTAACAATCAAAATAAATATTTGGTGCAAATCCCGAGAAATGACAATCGACAAGCAATCATAAATTTTCTAAAGGAATATACTACAATAGGCAAAAGGTATTACTTTAATTTCGAAACAGAAAAATTATACCAAGATTTCTGTTCAGTGTATGTGGAAATATTTAACAACAATGCACCCATTATTATCAGTTGCCCCAAGCATCGTCTGCCCTTAGCCGACGATGAAGAGATTAACGAGGTAATTAGAAATTATCACGAGGGAAAAACTAACCATAGAGGTATAATAGAAACTATAAAACAAATATCCAACAAGTATTACTTTCAAAAAATGCGTGAAAAAATAACGGCCTACATTAATGAATGTGAAATTTGCAAGCGAGCCAAGTACGATAGAAATCCACCCAATATACCCTTAATGCTAACAGACACCCCTAGTAAACCCTTTCAGGTTATACATGCTGACACCTTTATAATAGAAAATCAAGTATTCTTAACAATCATTGATACTTTCTCAAAATTAGGGACAGCAATACCTATAAGTAGTAAGAATCCGATAGAAACTGCTAATGCATTCATACAGTATTTTACGTACTATGGCACACCCGAACACATCATTATGGACAGTGGAACCGAATTTCGAACGGAAATCATCCAAAATCTTTTAGAGCTTCACAAAATTAAAATTCATTTTACTACACCTAAAAATCCAAATTCTAACGGTCCCATTGAAAGACTACACTCAACACTAATTGAACACGTTCGAATATTACGACAAACTTACACTAAATACCCCATAAAAAATTTAATGAACTACGCCCTTCTGGCATACAACTCAACTATACATACATCTACAAATCACACCCCCTTAGAAATAACCTTTGGACACACTTCTACTAGGGATATTTTCGATATAAATGATCATGAAAAGCTATTACAAGATTATCTAATATCGCACAAAAATAAATTAAAATTATTATATGAAAAGGTGAAAGAATTAATAGAGAAAAATAAGCTTCGCTCCATTTCTAACGCTAATAATAGAACCAATGATACCGACTTATTTAGAGATCAAACACATGTATATACAAAAGTAGACAAACGAAACAAGAATAACCCTAAATTTGACGGCCCCTACGAGGTTGTAAGCATATCTGACAAAAATATAATGACTTGAAGAAAAAACAAAAAATTGTCTAAACGTCATTTACGAAATCTAAAACGACCTAATGTTTCAGGTCCATCTTCCTTATCCAAACCCAAGGACAAAGAATAACATTAGACAAGATCAATGACAACCCCGGACTATTATCAATTAACATGGGCAAAATGCAAAATTCCATTGACAAATGGACCATTATTCGAGTAATCCCTTTAACACCACTCCTCAATGGGTTTCGTTCCATAGATAAACAGTCCCAAGATATCCATGACATTATTCACAATTCCACACATTCTAATCTTTATCAAAACGAGATACAAAATTACCAAAATATCCTTTCCCATCAAATTGTGGAGACACAAAAAATATTTAACCAAATTATACCCTCTAATAATAATCGTAATAAAAGAGGACTAGTTAATGCTGTAGGTACAATCATAAAGACCTTAACAGGCAACATGGACGCAGACGATGCAGAACGTTATGATACGGCAATTTCTCAATTAACATCAAATCAAGACAAAATTAAAACAATAGTTGATAATCAAATCATGTTAACAGAACAGGCCATAGAAAAATTTGATAAAACCATATCCTCGGTTATTTTAAACCAAAACAAAATTGAGGAACGTTTGCAGTTGATCACTTTAGGTTTCGAACAGGAAAAAATTAATAACGAACACATAATGCGTCTGCAGATGGTGTATATACAATTGATTACAGAAATCATTAATATTAAAAGCATTTTAAGCACATTAGTTAACGCAATAACTTTTGCAAGATTAGAAACAATGCATCCATCCATATTAGAACCTGAAGACTTACTAATAGAACTTAAAAGGATTGAGAGTTTTGTAACCAATCTCCCCTATAAGCTTGATGCAAATAATGTAGCTTTATACGAGGAGGTGTCAATAATTAAGTGTTACTACAAAAATTATACTTTAGTGTTTGCTATTGAAATTCCATTAGTAGAATATAAACATTATAACTACTATCACCTTTATGCATTTCCTGTGAAACAAGGTCCTAGTCAAAATTATACCGTCATCATCCCTCAATCCAAATACCTAGCCCTTAACGATGAAAGCTATAACTTACAAAACACACTATGCCAAGAAGTCAGCCCTGGAGACTACTTATGCAGAGGTCAAACGATGAATCAGATCAGCAATAGCAGCCCTTGTGAAGTCCAATTGGTCAAGTTCACCACCAGATACGAAACTTGCGAACACCACCCAGTCAACATACAGCAGATGAAGAGCCAGAAGATAAGTGCTAACAAATGGATAATGGTATTCCCCCGTGAAAGTACAGCACACCAACGATGCCGTAGCCGACAAGAAACCACAAATCTAGAAGGAAGCTACTTGGTTCAAATCCCCGAAGGATGTCAAATGACAGTAAATAAGCAAATGTTCTCCCCATCTCACAATGAGATAGTATCTACCTACCACATCCAACTACCCAAGTTGAAGCTTACCAACTTTCAGCTACAAGAGGTAGTAAATACAGCCCCAATCAAATTGGAATCAATAGATCTGGATGAATTACAAAAAACAAAGCATCAACTACAACACCAACGGTCATTATTGAATGCAGTTCAACATCTGAAAGTAAGCCTGTCTACTAGCATCTGGACCATCCTGTTGTACGTGATTGTTGCCCTGATAGCAGTCTATGCTTTATGGAGACTAAGAAAACCGAAGAAAACCAACCAAAGAACCAAGATCCAACACCAACCAACAACAACAAAGATGCCCCATGGAAGAAATCCCCCTGGAGAATATCACTTTGAAAATTTAGCTTCCCTAAATTTTCTATCTGGCCCCGGAGGAGTTATGGTTGCACCACCCGGTATACTACACACACCAAGGCTACTGTCAGCACATATGGGTACGTTGCGCTACACCGGCTTTTCCGTCGACTCAGCGTCCGGTTGAAGTGCAGCGACATTACCGAGGGGAAATTGATCAGCAATTAATAGTCTATAAATATATGTCGAACATTAATATTCAACAGTTAGTCTTTGCCATCCAGCCTTAATGGTATTAGATTACTCATATGTATTTTATTGTAATTTTTATATTATTTAAATTTTAATATATATATCGTTGTACTGTAACTTCAAGTAAATAAATTTAACTTTATGAAGTTCAATTGAAGTACAACTCTAAGTCGCGTCCTCTTCATCTGTTAAATCAATTTGTTCCTGTATTCTACAAAATTGCTGAAATAAGTCAGTTAAACTTTCTATTCTAGAGGTAAATTCGTAAACAGATTTAAATAGATTTTGCTCCTTTGAGCCAAATGTTTCGATCCTTGTTATTGAGGCCTTTAATAAACTTCTTTTCTTTTTTAAGTTAATTAAATCAATTATTTTAGTTTCTTGTGCCATTTTGATATTTAATTATAAACGAGAATGGTATTCTTTATGAGCCAAAGGAGTTAAATTGAACACTTAAAATGTAAGATGTAATTAAAAGGTGTGTGTAAATATAAATTAAATAAGAGAGAAAAATATTTATCTTTAAATAAAATGCCTTATAAACTCTATTAAAGGGTATTTCTGACCGTTCTTATATCAACACATAAATAGTTCTTTATAAATTCATGAAATAAATGACCTGGGGCTTCACTAAAAATAAATATAGGATAGAGAGCAGAGACTAATAGTCTTTTAGAATATCAGTATCTAGTTGTGTTTATATTACCACTTGTTTGAAACACAAACGTTGATTTCCAAGAAGGACCGAATCTGAGGGTGCTGGCAATAGCAGATACCAGAGCGTATGCTGTGGTCCAATTCCTGGAAGCAAGGAGGTTGTAGGCCGACAACTTGAGCGACTGCCTGGCTTGTACCTGGTGCTGACTTAACGTCGTTTCCACAATAGCTGCGGGAAGAGAGGGTGTCTTCTAGCGATGTACTATCATCAGATGATGGGTGGCTGATATCCGGCGTTGAGAGGACCAGTAAAGTTGGTGGGGCCTGTTGCCTACAGTGGTGGCAGAGCGAGAAGGTGTCCTGGCACTGTAGTTAACCACACCAAGTACAGAGAGAGAAAGAGAGAGCGTATGGACTGTATATTTTTGAGGTTGAGATCTGAGTATGTAAGAGAGCGCGAGAGCGTAGTACACTGTATGTTAGAGAGAGAGAGAGAATTCGGGTAGGTTTTAGTCACACAATAAACTATCACTGATTTTCTATAACTTGTATACAAACTTTAAATACTTCACGATAACAATTTATAATACACTTAAATGTAAATAACAATATTCGGCAACTTAAATACACTAAACTGATGGAGGAGGTTTTTAGAGCACTTTGATAGAGAAACTCACTACTTGATGAGAAGCACGGAGGAATGAAATTTTCACATACACACCCTTACTCAGACTCTCTAGTCTCGAGACGCTACCGAGTCAGGAACCGTTGAGAGAGTTACGACCTCTGGCGCCTGCAGCGGGAATTGAGAGTAGTAGGGAACCGCGAGAAATATGATTTACCGAAATATTCAGCTGGCCTGAACAATAACGGATATATTCAACTTTATTGATTTTTTTACGAAAATTCGACAAAAATTATATACCATAAACGATAAACTCTATAGCTAAAAAAATGGTAAGATGCTTACTGGCAATTAGGCCATTGCTGACCCTTTTTGCTCATCTAAACTAACCTACCCTACACCTTGAGCTCGATCTCAACGACGACAGTGATTTTGAAAAATCATCCGCCGCCGGTGAGTCTCCAACAGTCGACCCCCGAGTCCGTATTGGAAAGTCTAACTCTAGAGCTAAGACTACTGCTAAAGCATGAGAGAAAGGGTATATTTGAAATGAATTTTCTGGAAACATTTTAGTAAAATGAAGGATAATGACGGTTGAAGCTAAGACTTCAGGCTTTGTAAAACATTCTTCTTGAGACATTTTCTTTCCATAGCTCGTATTAGTCTCAAATTATTTGCCTAAATGTTGCCAATTTTGACGTTTTAAATCGCGACTTTGACGTTTTGAGGAAAACCCCAATTTTTTTTAATGCCTATAGTTTTTTTGTCTTGTAACCTACAGAGCTAAGTTTTGGCTGGTGGTTTACCTATAATGATATAAACCTGTGTATTCACCAAATTTAATCAAACTCCGCCTATTATTTTTTGAGTTATCGGTATATATATATATATATATATATATATATATATATATATATATATATATATATATATATATATATATATATATATATATATATATATATATATATATATATATATATATATATATATATATATATATATATATATATATATATATATATATATATATACCGATAACTCAAAAAATAATGGGCCGATTTTGATTAAATTTGACAGGTACCTTCCTTTTGTAAGTGGCTTGGATAAGTTCGTTAACCAGGAAAATCGGGCCAAGTTTTTCGGGAAAATTTTGAGTTTTCTTTCGAAAAAAGAAGTTTATCTCAAAAAATAAAAAGCTATGGTAACTAAGTTTGGTAGGTAGGTTTAAGATACAAAGAGTAAACTATACACCAAAATTTTGATTTCTATGTTACAAGAAAAAAATATTTGATGCCAGATCATTTCTATGAAAATTCACTACCATAACGCACTTGCTTTTGCTTTGCCAGACTTTTTCTCTATCCTAAGCCGTTCCCTCTGTGAGTTGCTTTGAAATTTGAAAAACGCAATTTTCACTTGTCTATAACTTCAATACTTTTCACTTTAATGTAGGTATAAAATTCTGGACGCAGCAAGTGCGTTATGGTAGTGAATTTTCATAAAAAATCTTTTTAATAACAAATATGTGTGTTTTTTTAAGAAAGCAGGCATCAAATTTGGTTACCAGTATAACCTATATAGTAAAAACAAGGTGCCATGTTCCATTAAAATAACTTTATTGTGTGAAAATGTACAAAAATTTCCAAAAGTAAACTTAAAATGTTCCCGAAAAAACACGTTTCTTGGTCAACCTTATAGGTTAATAGCAAATTGAGCTGTTCAAATATGAAACATTTGATCAAAATTCGCTACCATAACACACTTGCTGCGTCCAGAATTTATTTTCTTACAACAATGCATTATATTTCGATGGAAAATGCAAAAATGCAATAACATAAGGCGTGTTTGATTAAAACAAAGGAAATTTGTATCACCAACGACTTATGGGCCACCCTGTGATTGCAGAAATATTATTTTAAGATGTAGCTCAAGACACCCTATAATTAATATATACAAATTTTCTTCATATCTTATATAATAACGGATATATTGACCTTTATTAATTTTTTACGAAAATTAAACAAAAATTATATACCATTAAACGATAAACTCTATAGCTAAGGCTACTGCCAAGCATCAGAGAAAGGGTCTATTTGAAATGAATTTTCTGCAAATATTTTAGTAAAATGAAGGACAATGACGGTTGAAACTAAGACTTTAGGGTTTGTAAAACATCCTTCTTGAGACATTTTATTTCTACAGCCCGTATTAGATTTAAGTTATTTGCCTAAATGTTGCCAATTTTGACATTTTAAATCGCCACTTTGACGTTTTGAGGAAAACCCCAATTTATTTATTTTTAAATGCCTATAACTTTTTTGTCTTTTGACCTATATAGTAGGTAACTTACCTATAAGGATGTAAACCTGCGTACCAAATTTGGTTGCCCTTACTTTGTTAATTCCGGAGATATAAATTTTTTTCGAAAGAAAACACAAAATTTTCCGGGAAAACCTAGGCAGATTTTCCTGACTAACGAACTCATCCAAGCCATTTGCAAAAGGAATTTTTTCACCAAATTTGATCAAAATCAGCCCATTATTTTTTGAGTTATCGGTGTGATACATATATATATATATATATATATATATATATATATATATATATATATATATATATATATATATATATATATATATATATATATATATATATATATATATATATATATATATAAACATATAAAAATTGAAACTGACCCCGGATATGTTTTCTGGGGGGCCTAATTAGCGCTCATTTGAAGAAATTTTTTCAAAAGTCGGGATCTCCTCATTAGTGAATTTTTTAAGAAAATTCACTAATAAACTATTTTGTAGGTGTTGCTCAAAATGATTTTAAAATGTGACAAGGAGAATTATTTCTGATAGCCAGGTGTCACAAAAGTAATTATCTTGAATCTTAACACAAAATTTCGTTTTGAATTAATCGAATCCTAATCCTAAAATGTCACATTTCATCTTGGAACGGCGCACGAAGAGTCGAGCAGTGGAATTCGTTACTCCGGCAACCCGGGAAGCGAGAATACAAAATTATTGTCGTCTATGCCTGAAACTACAACTACTAACGCAAGCAGAGCGGACAGACCATTCAAACAGTGATGCCAGTTGAAATAATTTTGTGTAGGTACTAGAAATTAATTGACACTGTACCTACTAGATTTGATGAAAACGCACTAGATTAAATTTTTATCAGTTTGTTGTTAACCACCATCTGTTATTCCGTATTATATTATAGAAACTCCAGCAACGTAGCTTGGGAAATTTTTTAAATGCTTAATTGTCATGCAAGCGGTTGAAATTATTCATTTTAGGTATTCATGTAAAAAAACTTAAAAACTGAAAGACTTCAATTTAAGGGTCATTCCAAGATATTATTTTTATTTAATCAACTTAAAACTTTAAAAATAAAAACATACTAGATTCATCAAATGAGTAAGAAACTAGATTTAGTAGGTACAATGGTAATATACTGGCAACGCTGCACGCAGCAGAGAAATTAAACCAAGACAAAACAAACCCATGCGCTCTCCAAGCATCACAAATGTTAAAACTATTATAAATCGCCCTCGAAACGAGTTAACAGAAAATTGTGAAATTTCGTTGGCTTAATAAACTCGCCACGCTCTATTTACGTAGGTAAATGAAGATCAACAGGTTGTACCGGCCGGTCACAATAACTTTATTTTTTTTAATAGCAGTGATACATTTTTTGGCATTTTCGTAGATAAGGCGATTCTACAACAGAATTATATATCATACACTGGCTATCCTTCAACACATTCACAAAAAACGACGGGACCTGTGTACTTTAGTAGGTGGCTATACAGCCCATTTATTGTTTTATTGTGTCGAAACGTGTTAGCAGAAAATTATGAAGGCAAGCTATCTTAATAAACATGCCAGGATCTATTCACGTTGTCAATGAAAAAAATGTAGCGCAATCGGTTGTACCGAAAGTTGACGGTAACTTTACATTTTTATGGCAGTGATACATTTTTTTGACATTTTCGAATATAACGGGCGATTCTACACCAGAATCATGTATCATACACTCGCTATCCTTCAACACATTCACAAAAACCGCGGCGACCCGTGTACTTTAGCAGGTGGATATAAGGCGCATTAAGTGCTTTATTGTGTCGAAACGAGCTAATAGAAAATTATGAAAGCAAGCTGTCTTAATAAACACGTCAGGCTCTATTCACGTAAGGCAATAAAAAATGTAGCGCAACCGGTTGTACCGAAAGTTGACAGTAACTTTATTTTTTAATGGCAGTGATACATTTTTTTTGGCATTTTCGAATATAGCGGGCGATTCTACACCAGAATCATTTATCATACATTCACTATGCTTCAACACATTCACAAAAAAAGACGGGACCCGTGTACTTTAGTAGGTGGCTATACGGCGCATTTATTGTTTTATTGTGTCGAAACGAGGTAACAGAAAATTATGAAAGCAAACTATCTTAATAAACACGCTATTCACGTAGTCAATAAAAAATGTAGCGCAACCGGTTGTACCAAAAGTTGACAGTACCTTTAATTTTTTTAATGCCTGTGATAATTTTTTTTGTTTTGGAATTTTCGAATAGATCGAGCGCTTCTACACCAGAATCATGTATCATACATCCGCTATGCTTCAACACATTCACAAAAACGACGGGACCCGTGTACTTTAGTAGGTGGGTTTACGGCGCATTTGGTGCTTTATTGTGATACTTTTTATACATTTTCGAAAAGATCGGGCGATTCTACACCAGAATCATCTATCATGCACCCGCTATCCTTCATGGCATGTACAAAACGCACGGCAGTCGTGTACTTTACTGGGTGGGTACACGCCGCATTTAAAAGTTTACTGTGTCGAAAGGAGTTAACAGAAAATTATGAAGTTTGGTCGCCTTAATAAACACGCTATGATCTATTCACGAAAGTAAATGCAAATAATGTACCGCAATTGTGTCATTGGGAAACTAGTTAATAATATGACTCGCAATTTTATCGATCAAGTACCTACCTGATATAATATTTTAAGCACAGTTCCTGAATGGAAATTGGAAATGCATGTCAAACTAAAAATAGGAAACGTAGATACAAATGTCACGCACACGTAGGATAGCCTTTTAATTCTTGAGCTTAAGTGGGAAGCAATCAAATCCAGTTATACTAATCATCAAGCGAGTGGGATCGGCGGATATGCTTGGTAGCCGTACATAATGGCTGAGTGCATCGGGCATCAACAGTTGAATTGTTGTGCCAACATTTGTCAACATTTCTTGACATAACAACTGAACTGTTGCCGCCAGTTGAAGTCGGCAAATAGACCGCATGGAGGGTCTTCCTTTTCGAGAATTTTCGTGCAAAAATTACTAATGGAGCGATCTCGTCTTTTGTACAATATATATATATATATATATATATATATATATATATATATATATATATATATATATATATATATATATATATATATATATATATATATATATATATATATATATATATATATCAAAATTAAAAGTTGCCCCGGATATGTGTTCTACGGGGCTTAGTTCACGCTTATTTGAAGAAATGAAGATTTTTTTTTCAAAATTCAGAAGTCGCAACCTCCTTATTAGTGAAGTTCAAAAATTCACTACAAATTATACAATCTGATCCAAATAAAGACGTAGAGACCTTCCTGTGGGTTCACAGAAAAACATTATTTTGCCTGACGATGCCGTAAAAAGAAAAATTGGTTGCTGAGAAAAAAACAAGCACTTGTGAAGCCACAGCAAAAGTATCTACGGCTGTATTAAATATGGAACGGTTTCACCACGTTAGGACAATAATAACAAACAACCGGATCAGTTATTCAAATCGAATTGGGCCTTAAAAGTTTTCATCCCCCAGAAATTTGCAAAAAAGATTCATCGGAATTACACAATCTGATCAGACAACGGTAAAATGAAATAAAAGATGAAATTAAAAAAAAGTGAAGTGACTGCTATAGGATTACAACGCGACTATATTATCTGATGGTAAACGCTTTATTCACTACGCTACGCTTAACATGGCAGGTGTAGTGTACATAAGAACGAAAATTAAATCCCTTAAACGCCTACCTGTTGTAGTACTAGTTTTTCGCCAACTTCGTTAATTCTACAACGATACTTGTTCTTAGTGAATTGTTAGGGGAAAAAATTCGCTCATATAAAAACAAAATTTTCAAATGAGCGCGAACTAGGACCTCTAAACCCATATCCGGGGTCAGTTTCAATTTGTATATGTTATATATATATATATATATATATATATATATATATATATATATATATATATATATATTTATTTATCCACACGATAACTCAAAAAGTTATTAATCGGTTTTGATAAAACTCTGCGGGTACCTTTATTTTATTAATGGCTTGGATGAGTTCGTTAGCCAAGAAACTCGGACAAGGTTTTCTGGGAAAATGTTAAGTTTTCTTTTGAAAACAATTAGTATCTCGGCGAATTACAAAGGTATTTTGTTGAAAATTTGTGGATATGTTGCCTTGGCAAAGAGCTTACTACATACCAAAATTTATCTTTCTAGGTTTATAGAAAATTGAGTTATTGTGATTTTAGCATTTTACGAAAATTCGCTACCAAAACCCATCAACCTCGGCAAGAATCTTTCTTTTATTAATAGCTTGGATGAGTTCGTTAGGCAGCCCTGTCCGACTAGTTGTTTTTTAAAATTTGTATCTCAAAAAATAACAAAGTTATTTTGATGAAATTTGGTTGATATCCTGCCCTCGTAAATACCTTACTACACACCACAATTAAACTTTCTAAATTCATAGAAAAATGAGTTATACAAATTTGAATCATTTAATAACAACTCGCTACCATAACGCACTTACTGCGTCCCGAAATGTTTTTCGTATTCATCCTCTTCACAATGTTTGAAAAAAAGAATCTACCTTTCTTATTGATTAATTTAAACATTATATAATTATGCTTATTCTGAAAAGTAAAATATTGTTGTCAATCTTTTCATAACAATGTTAATTCAAAAGGACTGTTATTTAAAAAATTTCTTAGACTACAATCATCACATATCAGCTGAAAAGGGCCGAACAGATAACAATAGGCAAGGTCGAAGGCAACCCCCATTTTTTATTATTTATGTTGGACGTGGAACGAAACTTTTAAGTAGCCACAGTCAGGACTTGCCGTTCCAGGAAGACCTCCAATACAGTAAACCTGTTCTGTTATAGTAGTAGGTATACCGTTTTTATATACCTAAACCACCTGTGAATCTCTGATATGCTACTTGTTTACATTCATAAGATTATTGATTTTTATTCTGCCTGTTTCTGATTAGAAAATGGAACTCATAATTATTTTTTGTTGTATTTGTTAATGTTCTTTAAAAAATCCCTAATGATGAGATTACGATTTTTTTAATTTTAAATACATTTCTTGAAATGAGCGCGAACTATGACCCCTAGAACCCATATTCATTGTCAGGTTATATATATATATATATATATATATATATATATATATATATATATATATATATATATATATATATATATGTATATATATATATATATATATATATATATATATATATATATATATATATATATATATATATATATATGTAAAGGAAATATATTCCTTTAGTTTTGAATGCAGAATCGCAGCCGCGCCTTCCCGAGCGCTGGCGCAGTGGAACACAACAGCAAACAATATAATAATCAGCTACAGATAACACACTGGTAAATAAAGTGGACAAAAATATTTGTAGTAATTACTTGTGGTTAGTGATTGACACTGTAATAATTAGCATTAAATGTCGTTTCTTTTATTACAGGTGAGATTTTTGTAAATAGTGTAATTATTAACAAACTTGTAAATAATGAATATAAATCTTTTATTACAGAGAAACTCAGCGTTGTTTTGATTATTGGTGTCAATTCTCCAAACTATATAAGATACAATATAAAACGACATTTTTAGTTATAACATAGAAAATGGATAAGTTACGATTCAAATTCATTATATTGGGATCGACGGATGGTAAGTCGAACATAACCTGCATAACCTCAATTGAGACCCCGGATGGACGTGTTTTTGATGTCCCAGATGAATTTAAACCTGTAAGTAAACATACGTACATTGCGAATTCAAGCACATACGCAAAAATAAAGAATACGCTAAAGAAAAGACATCAGACACGAAATCTATGGATACCAATAGATGAAGGAATAAGAGAAACTTATCTGGATGAAGGTGAAAATGTACAATTTGGAGAGCAATACTTAGAAGAAATTAAACACATTGCAACCACTGCTAGTGAAAATGTGGTATCAAAAAGTCAAAATTTGGGGAAAATAGCAGATAAATTTTTAGTTGAGAAATTTTCTATAAAAACACCAAATGCTACTCAATGGATTGACGAATTTGAGAAAGAATGTGAAAGATTTGAAATTTTGGAAGACGAAAAAAAAATAGAAACCTTAAAACATCTTCTTGAAAAACAATGCTTAAATTGGTACAGCAGTATGTTGATTAAACTCACAGCAAATTCAAATTGGCAAATTTGGAAAAAAAACTTCTGTGAAACTTATAGTAAAAAAGGTTGGTGCCAAATCAAATATGCCTTTACATTCAGATATCAGGCTGGTTCTCTGCTAGAATATGCCACAAAAAAAGAAAGGCTACTATTAGAAGTCAATAGAGCAATGGACAATGATACAATTATAAACCTCATTGTGTTAGGCTTGCCAGAAAATATAATGGAAAAGCTTGACAAAGAATTATTGAAATCAACTACACAGCTTTACAGTGAGATCAATAAGTATGAACATTTGGTAAACAGAAAAAATGAAAAAGCAAGGTTAGGTGATAATGGAAAAGTTGAAGCCAAATTAAACAAAAACAAACAACAAAGGTGTAGCATATGCGAAAAATTGAATAAGGGGGTGCGCTATCACTCTGAAAATTATTGCTGGTTCAAAACAGGAGTAAATAAAGAAGATAGGAAAAATCAAATTAGACTAATTAATAACTCAGAATTGGAATGTGAACTACAAGAAGAAGACCAAAAAAACTTTTAGTAACGCCATTAATAAAAATAAGGTTAGTATTAAATAAAACTCTTGAAATATTTGGAATTTATGACTCAGGTTCAAATGTCTCACTAATAAACTCAAGGTTATTAAAGTTAAAGGACAAGAAAATGGGAAGTTTTAAGAATACTAATCTAAAAACTATTAATGGTGTGAAAAAAACAAATGGTATAGTAAATTTGACTGCAAAAATTTTTAACGTAGAAAAAGAAATCAATGTTTTTGTAATTGATAAAGAAAATTTTGATTATGATTTTTTCATTGGACTAGACTGTATAAAAGATTTCTACTTAACTCAAGATGAAAATCTAAAAGTCAGCCAAAAAATTCCAAAATCAAAAAATGAATGTGATAAAAAATTTTCAAAAAATTTGGAAAATAAAAATGCAAGGGAGGAAATTATTTCTGAAAATAAGTGCTTGGTAAATTTTAATGAGCATATTGAAGAAAATAACTTTTGTATCTGTGTGAACCATTTAAAGTATGACTGGCAGTCAAGAATAGATAAATTAATTAATGACAATGCTTCGGTCTTTGCGAAAGATAAATATGATGTCGGCACAGTAAAGGATTATGAGGCACACATAGATTTATTAGTGGAAAAATATTGCAGTAAGAGGCCTTATCGATGCACAATTAACGACAAAAAAGAAATAGAAAAACAAATTGCAATATTACTGGACAAGAAACTAATAGAGGAATCATATAGCCCATTTGCTGCTCCAGTAACTTTAGCATACAAAAAGGATGAAGAAAAAAAATCAAGATTGTGCATCGATTTTCGTGATCTAAATAAAATTGTTGTGCCGCAATCACAGCCTTTCCCACTTATTGAGGACTTAGTGGTAAAAACGAGAAATTGCAAATTTTTCTCGACTCTGGACATAAATTCAGCATTTTGGTCTATACCTCTGCGTATATCAGATAGACACAAAACAGCATTTGTCACACAAGAAGGACATTTTCAGTGGACATGTTTACCATTTGGTTTGAAATCAGCGCCTTCAATTTTCCAAAGAATACTCAGCAATATAATCAGGAAACACAAACTTACAGATTTCACAGTAAACTACATAGATGACATATTGATATTTTCAGAATCTTTTTCATCACACGTACAACATTTGTCACAGTTATTTGAAGCAATAAAAAAAGAAGGATTCAGGTTGAAATTCTCAAAATGTACATTTGCAGCAGATTCAGTAAAATACCTGGGTCACATAATACAAAATAACTCCATAAAACCCATGAAGGATAACTTGATTTCAATCAGAAATTTTCCGACTCCGAAAACACAAAAACATGTAAGACAATTTCTGGGAAAAATAAACTTTTACCATAAATATGTGCCAAAAATCGCAATTAAACTGGAACCATTGCATAAACTATTAAGAAAAAATCAAGAATTTATCTGGACAGAGGAATGTCAAAAATCATTTGATGAGATGAAAGAGACATTATGTTCTCAACCAATATTGACAATCTTTGACCCAAATTTACCTATTTTTATTTACACAGATGCTAGTTTGCTAGGCGTAGGAGCTGTACTAAAACAACCACAAGCCAACAAAGAAGAAAAGCCTGTGGCATATTTTTCAAAAAAGTTAAATGAAGTACAAAAAAGAAAAAAAGCCATATATTTAGAATGCCTAGCAATCAAAGAATGTGTAAAATACTGGCAACACTTGTTAATGGGTAGAAAATTTACTATCTTTTCAGATCATAAACCACTCGAAAACATGAACATAAAATCAAGAACTGATGAAGAACTAGGGGATTTAACATATTACTTATCACAATATGATTTTGAGGTCAAATATTCTCCTGGAAGGTATAACTTAGAGGCTGATTGCTTAAGCAGAAATCCGGTCCTAGAACCAAACGAGAATATCGAAGAACAGCTAAAAGTTGTAAATCTAATAAAACTGGAGGATATCTTAAAAGATCAAGAAAGGAATGAATATATACAAAACAATAAATTCGAACTGATTTCTAAAAATAATGTCTACTATAAAAAAATAAAGAAAAAAGAAAAAATAATATTGTCAGAAGAATTTAGCCTAAAATTAATAAAAGATGTTCACGGACGCTACTGCCACATAGGCATAAATCAAATGAAAAAAAAGATAAGCCAATGGTATGCAGCAAAAAATTTAACCAAAAATATTAAAAGCTTCTGTAAAAGTTGTGAAATATGTATCAAAAATAAGTCCCGAGGACAAAAGAAGTTTGGTCTAATGTCACACTTAGGTCCAGCTACAAAGCCTTTTGAAATAGTCTCCATAGACACAATAGGAGGATTTGGAGGATCAAGATCTACAAAAAAATATCTCCACCTGCTTATCGACCATTTTACAAGGTACGCTTATATTTTGACTTCAAAAACGCAAAGTGCAAACGACTTCATAAAGCTCGTTGAAAATACACAAGAAAAAAACAAAATTGGTCTAGTCTTAACGGATCAATACCCTGGAATAAACTCTAAGGTATTCAAAAACTATTTGCACGATCAGAATATACAACTAATATTCACAGCTGTAAATTCCCCATTTTCAAATGGTCTAAACGAACGCCTAAACCAAACTTTGATAAACAAAATTAGATGTAAAATCAACGAAAAAAATGAAAGAAAGTTAGCTTGGACAACCATAGCACACATGTGTACACATGCATACAATGATACTGAACACACTGTGACTGGCTTTACACCATCGTACCTGATGCATGGCACAGATGTTGCAATGTTGCCCAGTGAGCTAAAACGAAAAAATTCTGAACAGGATTGGATTCAATACAAAAAAATAGCCCTGGAAAATACCACCAAATCACACAATTACAACAAAAAAATGTATGATAAAAATCGAATTCATTTTGACTTCAATGTGGGTGATATGGTGTTTGTTGAAAATGGAAACAAATTGAATAGGAAAAAGCTTGACGAGGTGAGAATAGGACCATATAAAATCATAGAGAAATTATCGAACTCAATTTACAAAATAAACACTAGTCATAGAAAATCGGAGTCAAACCTTTTCCACATTTCGAAGTTGATTCCTGTCCCCACACTTAAAGGAAAAAGAGAAGAAGAAAATTGTGGGGATAGTTCTGATATTTGAAACAACTTCTGTCTGTTTTCTCCTCCGGGGGGGTAGATGTAAAGGAAATATATTCCTTTAGTTTTGAATGCAGAATCGCAGCCGCGCCTTCCCGAGCGCTGGCGCAGTGGAACACAACAGCAAACAATATAATAATCAGCTACAGATAACACACTGGTAAATAAAGTGGACAAAAATATTTGTAGTAATTACTTGTGGTTAGTGATTGACACTGTAATAATTAGCATTAAATGTCGTTTCTTTTATTACAGGTGAGATTTTTGTAAATAGTGTAATTATTAACAAACTTGTAAATAATGAATATAAATCTTTTATTACAGAGAAACTCAGCGTTGTTTTGATTATTGGTGTCAATTCTCCAAACTATATAAGATACAATATATATATATATATATATATATATATATATATATATATATATATATATATATATATATATATATATGTGTGTGTGTGTGTGTGTGTGTGTGTGTGTGTGTGTGTGTGTGTGTGTGTGTGTGTGTGTGTGTGTGTGTGTGGGTGTGTATGTATGTATATAATGGGCCGATTTGGATCAAATTTACCAAAAGTTTAGAATGTAGTAAGGTCAACATATCTACCAAATCTCAGCTAAATAGCTTTGTTCTTTTTTGATCTACAATGTTTTTCCTGGAAAAATAATCCTTTTTTTAGAAAACTGGTCCGATCGGGCTGGCTAAAGAACTTATCCAAGCTATTAAAAAAGGAAGGTACTTGGCGTTTTCAACAAAATCGGTCAATTAGTTTTGGAGTTATCAGTTGAATAATATACATGTAACCATATAAACATGCAAACGGACCTTGGTTTTGGATTCTAGGGCCCAAATTCGCGCTCATTTGCAAAAACTTTTGCAAAGTCTCACCATCGATATATAATAGCGAATTATTCTTTTTTTTAATTTGATTTGATTGCCCTTGAGAGTAACAGCGAATTTATTTCGAAAGAAAAC
>OZ023262.1:167664100-167701545 GCA_964006375.1 Tillus elongatus
ACACACTTTAATATTTGTGGCATCTCAAAACCATCCTTGTGCGTGGCGCCCTCTATGAAACTAAGCTCCGTTGTCATATTGTGTCGTTTCGCTTTCGAGGCTTTATTCCACATCGATAGTAGCGTGCTATTGTTATCTTGCAATGATGAGCTAAGCGCTTAGAACGGTATTATTCAGATACATGACTAGTAGTCTTCGAACTTCGAATATAGGTATTATACCGTTCAGCATTACTTTACATTTTAGAAACTTTTCATTATGATAATAATGAAAATAATAATAATAATAATAATAATAATAATAATAATAATAATAATAATAATAATAATAATAATATGTTATTCTCCATTAATTTATACAAAAATATATCATGAGGAAATTATACCTATAAATTATTAATTTAAAGCTTTTAACTTAAAAATGAATGGAATTGATTAAGCAACTGAGTTGAAAAATTTATAACGCAAACAGAAAAGCGAATTTTAAATAAAAGTACGAACGCTGCGAATGGGTTATGATATCAAATTTTCAAAAATGAATCGAATTTCAAAAACTTTTTCATTATTTACGTATATTTTTTCGTTGGAAACAATTTTTTTTAATTGTTTAATAGGACTGGCTACCGAAATCGTCGAGGAGATTTACAAAAGTTTATATTTAAAATAAAATAAAAAAACGGTTATTTATTTTTTATCGCTGGGATATATAAATAAAATATAATTTTTAATTAGAGCCTCGGTGGTTCAGTGGTAAGCACGTGTACCTCTGAACTGAGGGGTACCCGGTGCTATTCCCAGGGTTTTCCTTTTACGTTTTCAGTACATACTGTACAATTAACGTCAACCGAGGTTGGGAATTGTATTTGTGAACGTTTCACCATTCGGAGGGGGCGTAAAGCCACCGGTCCCGTAGCCATGCGATGTTGGGCACGCTAAAAATACCTACCCTCCTTACAGAAATGCAGGATTTCGGCAAAATTTTCAGGATAGTGAGGTGAAACAGCTCCCTGGCGTCGGTGATTGGCCATAGTCGCGGAAATAGACTGACGTTAAAAAATTAATTTTTCGTCCAGGCTTATTTTCAAAAGCCGAAACTCTACTATTGTTTTTTAAAATTAAAATCAGCTACCCATCATAACTGATTTGTGTGAAAGTAGGTATCACACCGATAACTCAGAAAATAATAGGCCGATTTTGATCAACTTTGGTGAGTACCTTCCTTTTACAAGTGCTTGGACAAGTTCGTTAGTACGGAAAATCTGACCAGTTTTTCCCTTGAAAATTTTAGGTTATCTTCCAGGAAATTTTTATATCTCCGAAAATAATAAGCTACAGCAACTAAATTTGGCACGCGGTTTTATATTATAGAATGTGAATTACATACCAAAATTTAAATACATATTATGCATAAACATACTGCATAATTGGATTCAAAATAAATTGTATAATAATAAAGCCTAATATAATTTAAATATTATGAATTTTTCAGCAAATTTTCGTGTAAAAAATATCTAAATTTTTGTAGTGTTTTTGAAAAAATCATTTTTTGGAAGATGTTTGTTAGGTGTTGGTAATAATAAATGTTTAATGAGTTATTGTTAAAACAAAGTATTTCACATTTTCGTGAAAAATAATTGTCCAGCAAATGTTGGTAAAAAACACAATTTTCGTGTACCCATACTTAGTCAATTTTTTGGAAATTTTCATGCAAACATTTTTTTAATATAATTTTTGTGGATAATTATATCTTGGCAGGTGTGTGAATAGCTTGAGAATAGGTTCGTTGTCAAGAAAAAATGACACCACTTTTTTCGCGAACATTTTTTCAAGATTATTTTCGGAAAATGATTGTACTTTTTCAAACAATAAAGTGATTTTTACGCAATATGGTACATTGTTTCTACTATGTAGGTTATACCAAATTGTATGCCTTTTATTAAAGACATATTTGCCATTAAACATTTTTGTGAAAATTCACTACCATAACGCACTTGCTGCGTCTAGACTTTTTACATTTCATTTTAAATTGTATTCAGTTGTTACCATGGTTAGATATATTCACATCTTTATGAGTATCATACGACGCGACACATCTCTTCTGCCTTTAGGTTACTTGGAATTTTGTCCCGTCATAAATAGTATCTTTTAATGCCAGCGGTTGAGAAAATACCTTGTTTGTACGTTTGCTACAGATACGGTTCATTTCCACATTTAGATATATGCTAAAACATTGGTCGATCGATATTAAAACATGAACCAGGTCCACATGACAAATAAAACCGGTTAAAAGAATGACCTTATTATATTATAAACCCTTCAATTTTAAAGACGTTTAATATCCATACGGCGATTTTCGCGTAAAAAAGTATAGTGTTATTGAATTTTCGTAGAAAAAAATCACAAATGGGGAGATCCCGACTTTTGAATTTTGAAAAAATTTTTGCAAATGAGCGCGAACTAGGACCCCTAAAACACATATCCTGGGTCAGTTTCAATTTGTATATATATATATATATATATATATATATATATATATATATATATATATATATATATATATATATATATATATATACCGACTTTGGGTATCATAGCTTTTTTATTTTTTGAGATAAAAATTATTTTCAAAGAAAACTCAAAATTTTCCCGGAAAACCTCATTCGATTTTCCTGGCTAACGAACTTGTCCAAGCCACTTACAAAAGGAAGGTACCTGCCAAATTTGATCAAAATCGGGCCATTATTTTATTAGTTATATATATATATATATATATATATATATATATATATATATATATATATATATATATATATATATATATATATATATATATATATATATATATATATATATATATATATATATATATATATATATATATATATATTTATGAGTTTTCTTTGAAAATAATTTTTATCTCAAAAAATAAAAAAGCTATGATACCCAAAGTCGGTAGGTACGCTTACGATATAAAAAGTAAACTATACACCAAAATTTAGATTTCTATGTTACAAGAAAAAAAAATTATGATAAAGTATTTAGTGCCAGAGATGAAAATTAACTACCATAACGTACTTGCTGCGTCCAGACTTTTGTCTTATAGACATACCGTATAACTTTGAAAGGGCGGTAGTACTTGCAACTGTCCACACCGTGCGGATATTTCTGAGCAGTGAGGATGTGTCGTGTTGTCGTTCAGGGCCCGTTAATTTGGAAAGGGGTCCATCTGAGCTCAGTCCCTCTGGTATCTGAGATACCTGGGATGAGTGAATGTTTCCCTTTGAGGGAGTCTGAAAGCCCTTCAGGCTAAAGTCCATATTAATAATAATAAAATTGTTTAAAAAATTATGAAATTTGCCGATGACGTTCCTTTTCCTTTAAAATGTTCTTTTGGAGAATTTGGTATTTTTAAAAATAACTGTTATTTCAGTGAAATTTGGTACGCAACTTGCTTTACGGCGAATCTAGCACGTACCAAATCTCGAATTAAAATCGAGTTATAGACATTTAAACTTTGTTTGCTTCTTCAGTAGACCAAATAAAGGGCAAACAACAAAAGTTTTTTTTTTACGATAAACACCGCTTATCAAATTGGATGGACCAGAGGAAAGTAATTTTGGGCTAATGAGCTGGAAAGTTTTAAGACTGTTGAGATTAGTTTGTAGAAAAAAATGGCTAAATAGGATATTAAAGGCTAAAACTAAGTTGTTGCTTGTGGCTGATGGATCAAAAAGTCAGTTAACAAATGTCACAAATAACTTGAAATTACCTCTAAAAAAGTTTTGTAAAAATCATTTTTGACCATTGAATAAAATAATAAGCTGTTCGATATGCAATAATAGATTTTATTTGAGTCTCGGTTGTTCAGGGGTACGATTTTGCTGGACCTCTGGTGTAATAGATGAAAATCCCAACTTGGTCAATCTTTGTACAGTTTTGACTTCAAGTTTCAAGAATTGAAAAATTTGCCCCTGAGGATGGCTACTAATTAGCTGAAACGCGTAGGGTTTAATAATAAATTTACTGTCTGGCTCTGAAGACTTTCATTGAGTATTTGATAGTAGTTGTTGTCAGTTGTTAAACTGCAATTGAGAAACAGTTTATTTCACAAAAATGCATAAAATAATATATCTACAGATGATTGGTTACGGAGATAAAACTCGATCACCGATGGAAGTTGCTCGCTTAATTCAAAACAAATTTCCCGATTTGCCGTCTATATCCCATAGGAAAATTAGTAAAACTAATAGGAACTTTCCCAAGCTTGGATATGTAAGGCAGATACAAAAAAAACTTCTAACCCACTGTTTAACGAATATAATGCTCGAGTTTAAAAAAGTTTGGACGCAGCAAGTGCGTTATGGAAGTGAAGTTTCTTAAAATCTGTTTAATAGAAAATATGACTTTTTAATGCAAGCAGGAATCAATTTGGTCACCGCTATAGCCTATATAGTAGGAACAATGTACCATATTTTAACAACATAACTTGTTTGAAAATGTACAAAAATTTTCCGGCAATAAGATTAAAACATTTCCGAGAAAACTCGTTTCCTAGCTGACGAACCTTAAGTTAATAGCAAAGTGCGTTATTAAATTTTGAAGCTTTTATTAAAAATTTGCTACTAAAACGCAATTACTTCGTCTCGATTTTTTTTACAAACATGCATCATATTTCGATAAAAATGCAATAAGTAATGTTCAAAAAAAAAGTAGGTATAACCAACGATTTATTGGCCAACCTGTGTTTGTCAAAATAATTTTATAAGATGCAGCTCAAAACACCTCATAGGTAACGTATACAATTTTTTCTCGTATATTGCATAATAACAATTATATTGAGCTTTACCCTAGAAACGCGTCACACTGTATATATGTAAACAGAAAGCAAACCCGGATATGAATTCTAGGGGGGCTACTTTGCGCTCATTTGAAGAAATCATTTTAGAATTTAAAGGCCGCGGTCTCCTCATTAACGAATTTTTTCTATGAAAAAATTAGCTAAATATTATAGACCGCTAAACCATAAATTGAACTAAAACTACTTCCAAAGCATCAGAGAAAGTGTCTATTTTAAATGAATTTTCTGGAAATATTTTATTAAAATGAAGGGCAATAATGGTTTAAGCTGAAACTTAAGGGTTTGAAGAGCACTCTTTACATAATCCGTATTTCTGTCAGGTTCTTCGCCTAAATGTTGCTAATTTTGACGATTCAAATCGCGACTTTTGACGTTTTGAGGAAAACCCCAATTTTTTTCTCTACATGCCTTTAACATTTTTGTCTTTAAACATACAGACCTAAATTTTGGTACATTGTTCACCCTTTATATATATATATATATATATATATATATATATATATATATATATATATATATATATATATATATATATATATATAGTTATAGTAGAGCGCGCCTAGTATTTTTTCTAAATTCAAAAGTCGGGATCTCCTCGTTAGTGAATTTGTTTTAAGAAAATTCACTAAAACAAGCACTTGTGAAGCCACGGGAAAAGTTTACGACTGTATTAAAAATGGAACAGTTTCACTAAGTTAGGGCAAGAATAAGCAACTAGATATGCTATTCAAATTGAATTAAGTCTTAAAACTTTCATCTCCTCTTTGTGTAATTATTTTTTATATAAAAACACGCTAAAAATTCATCCGAATAACAACAATCTGATTAGATAACGGTAAAGTGAAATGAGAAAAAAAAATTGAAAAAAGTAAAGTCACTAACTAGGATTCGAACTCGTCATGCAGGAATCGAATCCACGTTGTGCAGACCACTGAGCTACCTCGACATGTGTTTATTAGTGGTATCTCGCGCAATTCATTATTCAACGTTTTTCAATATACACAAAACCATTCTGATTTACAATGCATTTTTTTGCTTATGTTTTAACGAAATTAAGGAAAATAACGACTTAGACTCATATCTAGGAGCTTGTTAGTCATTTCTTGTAGTATTTTTCACTCCCATTCGTACTTAATCAATTTTGACCTTTTAGCTTTCTTGAATCAGATTTAATTAATTAAAAATTAATTAATCCCTAACTTTTTTGGCTTTTAAGATAGAGATCTGAATTTTGGTATACAGTATACACTTTATGACTTATATATATATATAGATATATATATATATATATATATATATATATATATATATATATATATATATATATATATATATATATATATATGTATTTATGATCCACACGGTAACTCAAAAACTTATTAACCGATTCTGATAAAACTTGGCAAGAACCCTTTTTTTTATTAACAGCTTGGATGAGTTCGTCAGCCAGCCCTATCGGACCAGTTTTTCTTTAAAAAAAAAAACCGAAAAGAAAATTGTATCTCAAAAAATAAGAAAAGTTATTTTTGATAAAATTTGGTTGGTATGTTGCCCACGTAAATACCTTACTACATACCAAACCTCAACTTTCTAGGTTCATAGAAAATTGAGTTCTAAAAATTTGAAGCATTTAATGAAAATTCGCTAGCATAACGCATTTGCTCCGTCGCGAAATTTTTAATTGATTTATAAAAAATACTTTTCTTGATTTAACTAAAATGTTTGCCGAAATCTTATATGAAATGCAATCTACGATCTTTTAGCACCAACATAAATCATAGACTTTGTATTTAAACTTTATAGGTAGGTACCCTACTTTTATTTGACAGAATAAATTTGAAAATCTATCTCTCCCTTCCTTCCTTTCTCCTGAGTCAATAAAGTGATAAACGTACAAACATATATAAACCAGTTGTAAAACTTGGAACGCAGGAAGCGCATTTCCATAAACTTTTTTTACATATAATTGACAAATTGTTTTTACAAAAGAGAGAGGAATAAAACATCAAATTGGCAGACTTGATAACCTATAAGTATTTCTGATAACTTGCGATATGCAAATATGAGTGGCTACATCGACCGTGCAATACAGAAATATGTCAACGTGCCTTTAATTGCAGTTAAGCAACGTCGGTCACGGTCAGTTCTTGGATGAGTGACCAGTTTGTAATCTCGCCCGGGCCTGATGTTTGAAGAAAACATTTTTTTGTTAATTTTCGTAAAACGCATTTTTAAGCGAATTTTCATAAAAAGCATTTTTGTTTTACCCAAAAACAATCCAGACCGTTCGAATGTAGGGTGCTAACTGTATACCAAATTTGAAGACGATATCTCAATTCGTTCTAAAGTTGTATGGGCTACAAGAAGACAGGCATAGAAACCTACAGAAAAAAATGTTGGTTCCCAAATCCTGTTTCCTATATGTCTTGACATTTTTTACCGGGTTTAAGCGAAAAAATTTTTTTGAAATTTTTGTCGCCGATGCCATAGTTCCTTCACACGTATACAAGTAAAATTAATCACTAATAATAATAACCTTTCATTCTTGATAATGAGACAAAATTGAAAACACACCAATCATAATGCAGGAGATGTTCAAATGTGGAAGTAAAATTAATCACTTATAACCTTTTATTCTTGATAATGAGACAAAATTGAAATCACACCAATCGTAATGCAGGAGATGTTCAAAACGCATGCCTTCAACGTCCTGGCAGCAACCTAAACGTGAATAAAAATATCTTTTATAATTAATCAGCATCTTAGGCGTGACCGACCTAATGGCAATCGTTTTCGTCTTTCTAAGTTAGTTAAATCACGTGGTTTAGTTTTCTCTACCATACTTTTCACATATACCCATGAGAAGAAGTCTGATAGCTTAAGATCGCGTGATCGTGTTGGCCATTCTAACGCTCCTCGCCTCCCTATTCATCAATCTGGATATGATAAGTCGACGTACTGCTGGGCATTGATTTTGTAATGTGTCCGTGCTCCATCCCGCTGGAACGATATCACATTTGCTGGAACTTGTGGGTTTGCTCGATCAGGATATAAGTTTGCCAAAGTTGGCACTACATTATTTTGGAGCAGTGCTAAATAATTATCTCTTCAAATTGCAATCAATGAAAAAGGGACCGATGACATGGTTTCCAACTATTCTTGTTCAAACATTAATCATTTCATGGTATTGCGTATGTTCTTCTTTCATCCAATGTGGGTTTTCTTTAGAACAGTATCGACGGTTTTGTTCATTGGCATGACCATGAGGTGTAAAACTGCGCTCATCACAAAACAAAACACGGTCTAGTTGGATAACATTGTTATCTAACATTTATTTTATTTGATCACAAAAACAAGTTTTTCTATCAAAATCGTCTTTCATGACGACTTTTTATCCATACATAACCATACATCCACACATATGGATGTATTTTATCTTCTTTTAATATTCGAATGGCTAACATCAAATGTTGACGACTCGAAGTATGTGGTCTTTTTAGTGAATTTTCTTTAAAAAATTCACTAATGAGGAGATCCCGACTTTTGAATTTAAAAAAAATTCTTCAAATGACCGCGAACTAGGCCCCCTAGAACCCATATCCAGGGTCAGTTTCAATTTTTTAATGTTTATATATATATATATATATATATATATATATATATATATATATATATATATATATATATATATATATATATATATATATATATATATATATATATGTATGTATGTATCACACGGATAATTCAAACAGTAATAATCCGATTTTGATCAAATTTGGCACATACCTTCCTTTTGTAAGTGGCTTGGATATGTTCGTTAGTCAGGAAAATCGGCTCGGGTTATCCCGGAAAATTTTGTGTTTTCTTTCGAAAAAAATTTATATCTCCAGAAATTCCAAAGTAAGGGCAACGAAATTAAGTAAGCTGCTTTCTGTCATAAAGTGTATACTGTATACCAAAATTCAGATCTCTATCTTAAAAGCCAAAAAAAGTTAGAGATTAATTAATTTTTAATTAATTAAATCTGATTCAAGAAAGCTAAAAGGTCAAAATTGATTAAGTACGAATGGGAGTGAAAAATACTACAAGAAATGACTAACAAGCTCCTAGATATGAGTCTAAGTCGTTATTTTCCTTAATTTCGTTAAAACATAAGCAAAAAAATGCATTGTAAATCAGAATGGTTTTGTGTATATTGAAAAACGTTGAATAATGAATTGCGCGAGATACCACTAATAAACACATGTCGAGGTAGCTCAGTGGTCTGCACAACGTGGATTCGATTCCTGCATGACGAGTTCGAATCCTAGTTAGTGACTTTACTTTTTTCAATTTTTTTTTCTCATTTCACTTTACCGTTATCTAATCAGATTGTTGTTATTCGGATGAATTTTTAGCGTGTTTTTATATAAAAAATAATTACACAAAGAGGAGATGAAAGTTTTAAGATTTAATTCAATTTGAATAGCATATCTAGTTGCTTATTCTTGCCCTAACTTAGTGAAACTGTTCCATTTTTAATACAGTCGTAAACTTTTCCCGTGGCTTCACAAGTGCTTGTTTTAGTGAATTTTCTTAAAACAAATTCACTAACGAGGAGATCCCGACTTTTGAATTTAGAACAAATACTAGGCGCGCTCTACTCTAACTATATATATATATATATATATATATATATATATATATATATATATATATATATATATATATATATATATATATATATATATATATATCTATATAAAGGATGAACAATGTACCAAAATTTAGGTCTGTATGTTTAAAGACAAAAATGTTAAAGGCATGTAGAGAAAAAAAATTGGGGTTTTCCTCAAAACGTCAAAAGTCGCGATTTGAATCGTCAAAATTAGCAACATTTAGGCCAAGAACCTGACAGAAATACGGATTATGTAAAGAGTGCTCTTCAAACCCTTAAGTTTCAGCTTAAACCATTATTGCCCTTCATTTTAATAAAATATTTCCAGAAAATTCATTTAAAATAGACACTTTCTCTGATGCTTTGGAAGTAGTTTTAGTTCAATTTATGGTTTAGCGGTCTATAATAATATTTAGCTAATTTTCATAGAAAAAATTCGTTAATGAGGAGACCGCGGCCTTTAAATTCTAAAATGATTTCTTCAAATGAGCGCAAAGTAGCCCCCCTAGAATTCATATCCGGGTTTACTTTCTGTTTACATATATACAGTGTGACGCATTTCTAGGGTAAAGCTCAATATAATTGTTATTATGCAAGATACGAGAAAAAATTGTATACGTTACCTATGAGGTGTTTTGGGCTGCATCTTATAAAATTATTTTGACAAACACAGGTTGGCCAATAAATCGTTGGTTATACCTACTTTTTTTTTGAACATTACTTATTGCATTTTTATCGAAATATGATGCATGTTTGTAAAAAAAATCGAGACGAAGTAATTGCGTTTTAGTAGCGAATTTTTAATAAAAGCTTCAAAATTCAATAACTCACTGGTCCGATAGGGCTGGCTGACGAACTCATCCAAGCTGTTAATAAAAAAAAGTTTCTTGCCAAGTTTTATCAGAATCGGTTAATAAGTTTTTGAGTTACCGTGTGGATCATAAATACATACATACATATATATATATATATATATATATATATATATATATATATATATATATATATATATATATATATATATATATATATATATGTATATATATATATATATATATATATATATATATATATATATATATATATATATATATATATATATATATATATATATATATATATATATATAAACATATAAAAAATTCAAACGGACCTTGGTTTCGGGTTCTAAGGGCCGAAATTCACGCACATTTAAAAAAAATTGAAAAGTCCTACCATCGATACTTCTCTAAAAGTGATTTTTTAAAAATAAAATATCGCTAAAAATTATAGGGGTATCTTGGTTCCAACGAAAAACATATACCTAATTTGAGAGCGTAATTATCTTCGGTATTCAGTAGTTACCACTATTACGAATGTTTCCATCCTTATCTGTATCTGTATTGTTCAAGGTTATAAATAGTTAATAATACAACACAAGTAGGGAAATATTATTTTCAGTTTTTTTTTTGGGGATTCACTGTTACAGTTGTCCTTCGGGTTTTTGTATATAATATTACCACAGCATACTATATAACTTAGCTGTGTGATATTACTACCTCTCTGGATATAAAGACGAGGAAAGAAACTGTAGCAATCTCCTGATCTCGTGCACCTGACAAACAATGCGAAACTAGTTTATGAAGGAACGTGCGAAGTTAAACCATAATGATAGACAGAGACACACGTTAACGTTACGACGTTAACACAATGTTAAGAACAAAGTGGCAAGTGGCTGGTGTGTTGTGTGGATAGTGGTGTCGTGACTAGTACCTGACGTTTAGCAGCCTCGAGGCCAGCAGTTTAACCCATTATTTTTTCAATAGCCGATAAGGTGTATGGTTTATGGTGTTCTATCTAATCTTTCTATAGTTTTTGAGGTAAGTGATCTTAATAATTTAATTCAACATTAGATAAAATTGTGCATTTACAAGCTAACAATGTTTTCCGACGGTCATATACCTACGCAAAAAAATATTCTCATAGGTACACAATTAGTTTATGACCCCTGTAAATATTTTAACTCATTTTTTTTTCTGAGACATACCCATTTTTAGCAAACTAATAAAAAAATACTATGCTCAAAGCTTAAAATTTAAATTTTACTTGTTTATCGAAGTAGATTTAGGGTTGCCAGATACAAATCTGAAAAAGGGGGAGGAGGTATTGTTTTAGATGTATTCTTTTTTCGGTGAATTTGCAGACAACCTCCCCAACAGTTTTAGATAAAACGACTGCTGACAGACAAAGTTTAGGATCTTCTTTGCATAAGAGACAATAGAAGAATTTTTGCACATTTGTTAGATCAAGTTCTATTTATTTTTAGTGAAAAAATTCACACTGGGGAGATCCCGACTTTTGAATTTTGAAAAAATGTTTGCAAATCAGCGCGAACTAGTACCCCTAGAACCAATATCCGGGGTCAGTTTCAATTTTTATATGTTTATATATATATATATATATATATATATATATATATATATATATATATATATATATATATATATATATATATATATATATATATATATATATATATATATATATATATATATATATATATATACATATGTGTGTGTGTGTATCACACCGATAACTAAAAAAAATAATGGACCGATTTTGATAAAATTTGTCATCTACCTTTGATAAGTTCGTTATTCAGTAAAATCGTACCAGGTTTTCCGGGAAAATTTTGGGTTTTCTTTCGAAAAAAAAATCTTATCTCCAAACATAAAAAAGCTATGGTAATTAAATTTGGTATACAAGTTTACTACGTTAAAACGAAACTATATACCAAAATTTAGATTTCTATGTTACAGGAAAAAAGTTGTAAAACATATTTTGTGCCAGATCATTTCTATGAAAATTCATGCCATAATGCACTTGCTGCGTACAGACTTTTTAAATGTGGTTTATTTCGGTTTAGCAACTACCATTAGACTATTGACAATGAATAATAATCAAAAATTAGTACATCAGAGCTTGCTAACTAAAAAGACGTCTAATTTAGAGATTAATTCAAGGCCATATGGTCAAATTCAAATAACTCCAAAACGGTAGATTTTAAGTACGGGTGTGCTTATACTAGTCGAAAGGGAATTAAAATCTGCATCGAATAAAATGATAAAATATAAGATGTTCTGTCTAAAATAACAATGTTATTGGGATTGAATTTGTCTAAATTGGTCGGTCTATACTGAGCACTCTGTAGACGTCATCGAACGTTTATCCAATTAACAATACAGTATTGCTCTCTGGTATTAACTGTAGAAAATTTCAAATAATAATGATTTTCGAAAAAAAAAATTAAATCTCGGAAACTGTTCATTTTTAGTAAATTTTCTTTACAAAAATTCACTAAGGAAGAGATTGCGACTTTTGAAAAAAAATAATTTAAATGAGCGCGAACTAGGTCCTCCGGGGTCAGTTTCTATATATATATATATATATATATATATATATATATATATATATATATATATATATATATATATATATATATATATATATATATATATATATATTCTATAATGCTGTGGCAGTAGTTTGAGTTACAGAATTAATCGTTTAATGGTCTATAATTTTTAGCGAATCTCCGTAAAAAAATTCGCCATTGAGGCGACCCCATATCCGGGGTAAGTTTCGGTTTTTATATATTTTCATATATACAGGGTGTCGCATTTTTACGGTAAAGCTCAATATATCCGTTATTATACAAGATACAAGAAAACTTGTATATGTTAATTATAGGGTGTCTTGGGCTGCATCTTTTAAATTTATTTTTACAATCAGAGCCTGGCTTATAACTCGTTGGTGGCACAAATTGTCTTTTTTTAAAAATCGAACACGCCTTATATTATCGCATTTCTGCATTTTCCTTCGAAATATAATGAATGTTTGTAAGAAAAGAAATTCATGATACAGCAATTGCGTTATGGTAGCGAATATTCATTAAATGCTTCTAATTTCAATAGCTCAGATTACTATTAAGTTAAGGTTCGTTGGCCAGGAAACCAGTTTTTTCGGGAATATTTTAAGTATATTGTGATAAAATATGGTACATTGTATCTACTATATTAGGTATAGGTTATACTGTTTAACAAATTTGATGCCTGCTTTCATTAAAAAAAGACATATTTGCTATTGGAAAAATGGAGAACAAAATTGTTTATGGATTTTCGTGAAAACAATTTTTTCAAATTTCATGAAATTTTGTCGCAAAACTTTTTGTGAATAATTATATCTTGGTAGGTGGGTAAATAGCTTGAAGAAGTATGTTGGCCAGGAAAATCGGACAAGTTTTTTCGGGATCATTTAAAGTTTATTTACGCAAAGTTTTTATACTTTTTCAAACAATAAAATTATTTTGATTATATATGGTACATTATTTTTACTATATAGGGTATACTGGTACCAAATATGATGCATGATTTCATTAAAAAGATACATATTTGCTATTAAAAACATTTGTAGAAAAATTTACTGCCATAACGCACTTGCTGCGTCCAGACTTTTTATTTTATTTACTTTGATTTGCTTATGTTAGGTTATATAGTTAGTGGGTCATTACACTCCCTCTGCTGCGACCTTAGTGTTCTATTATGGTTCTGCGTGCATCTTAGTTGTTAGTTGTAAGATTTCTGTAAAACTATATCGATCTTGAAAACGGATATTAAAGTTTACTATTGGCTAGTACAGGTGACCGTAAGGCGAGTGTGCCACGCGCTTCGTAAACTTAAACATAAGAGAGTGGTCTGAACTTAAATGTTAGAGAAAAATGGTTAACTGGTAGGTGCTACTGTTATCTGTTATCGGTTTGTAACACTACCTTATATTAGCTCAAACATTATATGACAATATCAGTGTCAACTGAAAATAAAAAGTCTGGACGCAGCAGGTGCGTTATGGTAGCGAAGTTTCATGGAAATATTTTTAACTTACAAGGATGGTTTTGAGATGCCACAAATCTTAAAGTGTGTGAACCGGAATGAACCACAATTATGACGCCTTTCACACAAATTTTTACAATCTATTATATTATTTCTTCCATGCAAAGTTTCATGATGAGTAGGATGGCAACAGCAAATACACCATAGAGTATAGAAGATTGCCAAGGCTTGACGTCCTGAGGCGAATATTGACTGAGAAAAACACATTTAAAATTGTGCTGCAGAGTGTAAGAAGTCACAATTTTTGAAGGCTCCAGAGTGTAAGAAGTCACAATTTTTGAAGGCTCCAGAGTTCAGGATGAGGCACACACAATGGTGTCACAAATATAGCGCAAGAAACACTTAAGGCTTTGTTAAACACACTTCTTACGGCATTTTTGTACATACCCCGCATTCCTTTCATCACCCTTGTCTAAAAATGGCCAACTTTGTAGTTTCAAATTGTGACTTTACGTTTTAAAAGGAAAACTATAAAGTTTTCTAAGTTACTTTCTGATATATCTTGATTTTTTTTGCGCCAATAAAACTTAATGTTTGTAATATGCAGCAGATTTTGCTAACCATACAAGGCATTTTGGTTTCTTCAAATTTATTTTTCTTGAAATTTCTATAAATTTTCTTGATTTAACTTCAGATATAAATTCTGGTGTATCTATAGTTTAGTTTTTTATAGACTGCACCTGCGTACCAAATTTGTTTGCTATAGCTTTCTTATTTTTGGAAATACATCAACTTTCTGAAAGCAAATCAAATAGACACTAGTCCGATTTTTCTGTCTTAATGAATTTATCCAAGCAAGCCATTTACAAAAGGGAAGTACTTGTCAAATTTCATTAAAATCGGGCCATATATTTTTTTTAATTGTCAGTGTGATATATATATATATATATATATATATATATATATATATATATATATATATATATATATATATATATATATATATTACATACATACATACATCAATACTTACACATGCAAAATTGGCGCTTATGAAAATTTACGAAAAGGCAAACTTGTGACACAGTTGCTAGGCGCCACCCGGCAATGCAAAAGGCACAGGATGGATTCTCGGGAAACAAATAGGCATTACAATAAAATATTTCTACAATAGTTAGGTTGCAAGAAAATAATGTATAATAGAACAATTAAGTTAAATACTTAGAACTAAACTCTAAAAATTCTAAAGTATCTTATCTGTCAGGTTTCAGTTATATAGCACCAGATATTCTTACAAATTTCATCATATTCTAACCATGGAAAGATTGTCACGGTCAGCAAAGATTTTACAAATGCTAAATCTACCCAAATATGAGACCACCAAAGGTTTGGATCCAGAACTCAGAGAAAAAGCTATTTCGGGAATGAAAGGTATCAAATTTTTCATTTCATAGTGTTCTGTTGCAAAGCTGCACCTCTTCTGATAATTTGTGAGAAGGTAGGCCTTAATCGGCTAGCCTATACTTATGTTTAGATAATTGTAATTTTTTGTGTTCTCTCTATTTTTCAGGTAAACCACAGAGGAATAAACACTCTGAAGAAAATGAAGAAAATATAGTCTCATCCACGAGTAATAACGAGTGTTTTGCAAATCCAAATTTCCTTTGGCCAAAGAGATCTTTACATTCACCAATTGTTACGGAAAAATATATAAAACCACACATCAGTGAAAACAATGATGTTGCAATTACTACAGGTATATTGTACATAATCTACACTAAGTGGCTTACGAAGGCGGTCCAGTCGAATAACTTTTATTGTCAATCATGAGCTTTCCACAAATTACCAAGCTTGTATATTTCCAAACTTTGGGCTAATTAATTGAGATGGAAGTAGGGGTAATTATACACTAAAGTTCTCAAAGAACAAGAGTTTTGTTATTTAAAAACCTGGTAGATCACCTAATGGATAGTAGGCTAAATAAAGAGGATTCTTTTATGTTTTTGAATGCATATAAAAAAATTGTAATTTTTTGGAAATACCCGGAACAGATGGCTGTGTTGTAGTTGAACGTTTGTTTGGCTGCTGTAGGTGTACTCAGGTTCGTTTATCGGTGATGTCAGTTTCTGCTAGTAAGTGTTAGGTGTCTGTTGTATTTTTTTATGTAACCTGTTGCACAGCTTCCGGGAAGAAGAGTGTTATTTATTTAAATTGTTTTTGTATATAGGATGTTCTATTTTTACTCTAACCTACCTAACTTAAAATACACAGTAATCCTGTTTAGCTTGGTCTTTAAAATAATAACAATTTTTGAAAATATTCCCTCTTGTCAAGATAAATATAAACGCCCATTATTCAGTTTTTGAATTTTGGTACTTTCAATGAGTCTTTATTTTAAAAAAAACTCGCTAATATAGAAGTCATGACTTCTTGAGAGAACAAATGTGTTTTAGGAAAAATACATTTTTTAATTTTAATATCTTTTCTATTTTCATCGGAATGTGCCATTTTGGAATTATACGAGTAGTTGGTCCCAAATTAATATACGATCTATATATATATATATATATATATATATATATATATATATATATATATATATATATATATATATATATATATATAATTTATATATAATTTATATATATATATATATATATATATATATATATATATATATAATTATATATATATATATATATATATATATATATATATATATATATATATATAACGCACTTGCTGTCTTTGGAGTTTTTTGTTATAAAGTCATTCCTACTCATTTTTTTTAGAAATGTGAGGGTTTTCAACAAAAACTTGTTTAATAGTAGCCAGCGTACAAAACAATCTATTAAATTATTAAGGTCTGTAATAGTAAAAAAAAAGTCTGGACACGCACCTGCGGTTTTGACAATCTTTTCATATGTATATACTATCTTATTTTTGTGTTTTTAATTTTCAGCTTTTACATCAGTTAGACCTTCTAAAGACAAAATCCTACATACTTACATTAATAATCATGCTGTAGCTGCCAGTCCAGTTACCACATTTTCGAACATATTCCGGAATTCTTCCAAATCGAGTACTTTTGTCCAGGATGAAAATGAATCTCATGATATACCTGAACTTTTAGAATCTACGGGAGAAAATAACACAAGCGGAAGTGATTACGTTCCATCGGATACTGACGCTACAACTGATGAAGAAATTGTTAAATCACCTACAAAGTCAACAAAAAGAAAACAAAAGGAAATACTAAAAAGTAGCCAAAAAAAATATAAAGTTTCAAGTGTACCATCGAAGAAACGAAGTCGTCAAATATTTAAGTGCAGTGAGGAAATACATTGCTCTGGTTCTGAAGTTCCCAGTTCAACGTCTGAGAATTATGAAATGTCAACTTTCGTACTGGGCTCTGACAATTCCTCAAGCATTCATAAAAGCGACAACCATGTCAACATTTTGGCGGCAACAAAAAATAATGGAAAAAGAATTAGAAATAAAAGTCATGCTTGTTATTTCTGTCAAAAGACTCTCCAGAACTCCGCCAGACATTTGGAAGTAACTCATGCAAAGGAAATGGATGTTGCAAAATTACTGGCAATGCCAAAAAAATCTAAAGAAAGGAGAGATGGTTTTGGTGTCCTTATTCGAGTGGGTGATTTTTATCACAACACAGATGTAATTTCTGCCAAACGAGGTGAATTAATATTGGCTCGACGCCCAACCGAAGAAGAAGCAAAATTTGTTACCCAGAATGACTATGGACCTTGTCCGCATTGCTTGGGGTTTATGTTAAAGAAACATCTATGGTATCATGTTAAAAAACATTGCACTGTTAAAAAAAGCAGAGATAGTGATGGAAATGATAGACATATTATTGCTGAAAGTGATGCTCTATTGAACAGTGCTTATGGTACACAATTATCGGCAGATTTTATTGCACACGTGTCATCCAAATTGCGGGAGGATGAAATTGGAAAATATTGCCGGAATGATATACTAATACTAAGATTTGGCGCTATGCAGTTTGAAAAGTATGGAATAACCCAATGCGAACTGATCAGGCAAACTATGAGACAGTTAGCTCGATTTACTTTAAAGTTACATGAAATTGACAAGAGCAAAGGAAGTTTATCAGATTTTCTTGTACCAGAAAAATTTGACTCAATAATTCATGCTACAAAATCTTTATGTGTGACACACCAGAATTTAGTTCGCAGGCCTGAATTTAAGACACCTTCGCTAGCTTTAAAAATTGGATATGCTTTAAAAAAATGTGCTGTCATAAACCAAGGAAGCTGTTTGAGATCAGGTAATCTGTCAAAATACAAAATCTTAAAGGGTTTTTTAACATTAATGAAAGCCGAGTGGTGTACCAGAATATCATCTAACGCATTAGCAACATTGTATACAAGAAAGTTCAGTGCAACTCAGCTGTTACCTCTGACAAGCGACCTGCTTAAACTTAGCCAGCATATGGACGATGAAATGGTTAAACTGCGAGAATCTCTTTTAAGCAGTCCTTCAATTAAGCAGTGGTCACTGCTAGCTTGTGTGACACTTAGTAAAGTAATTGTTTTTAATAAGAGGAGATCTGGGGAAGCATCTCGTATGACACTTTGTGACTATAAGTCCAGGCCCAAATGGTCTGAACAGTGTACCGATGAACTCAATGATTCACTTTCTGACTTCGAGAAGAAGTTGGCAAATAGACTCACTATAGTTGAAATTGTCGGTAAACGCGGCAGAAAAGTGCCTGTACTGTTGACTGAAGATACAAAAATGTCAATTGACAACCTTAATCAGACAAGAGGTGAGGTTGGTATTTTAAAAGAAAATCCTTTTGTGTTTGCTCGTACTGGAAATTCAATTGCAAACATGAGAGGACATGATTGTCTTAAAAAAACGTGCTCTGAAGCTTTCTTAGAAAATGCAGAAAATATTACCAGTACGAAATTGAGAAAATACATAGCAACGGTCTGCCAGGTATTCAACTTATCAGAAACCGACTACGATTGGCTTGCTAGGCATCTTGGGCATGACATCAGGACACACCGTGAGTTTTACAGGCTACACGAAAGTGCTGTTGAGCTAAGCAAAGTTAGCCGTTTACTAATCGCCGTAGATACGGGGAAAGTAAATGAATTTGCAGGAAAAAGATTGGAAGAAATCAATTTTGAAGGTAATCTATTCTCGCTTCTATATCAAGTAAAGGTGTTTGCACTTTGGTTTCTTTCAGATATGCCAATAGTAGAAGAGGAAAGTGAAATTGAAGAGGAAGAGGATGACAATGAAAAAATGGAAGCTTTTATAGAAAATGAGAATGTGCAACAAAAAGGTAAATTATAACGAGATATAAAAATGATATTGATTCCTCTAGTATTTATACTATTTTAAAGTTCCACAGTGCTGTTTTCTACAAACATGTACAATAACCACTTGTAATTTTTTGCACCATTGTCATACGCCAACAAAAACATAACCATCAGTGGACCAAGAGTATTTTTTTATTGTCATCACTAATTATATTTGGTGTAAAACTAGTTTTCGCACTGACACTTTAGTAAACAAGCTCTTTATTAGCGAATTTTTATAAAAATAATTTGCTATAAGTTACAATTTTTAGATATTATGTTTTATTTTTGCGTTATCTCTGTGATATATATATATATATATATATATATATATATATATATATATATATATATATATATATATATATATATATATATATATATACTATATGTATGTATGTATGTATGTAGATACATACATACATACATATACATATCTGCCAACAAAAACATAACCATCAGTGGACCAAGAGTATTTTTTTATTGTCATCACTAATTATTTTTGGTGTAAAACTAGTTTTCGCACTGACACTTTAGTAAACAAGCTCTTTATTAGCGAATTTTTATAAAAATAATTTGCTATAAGTTACAATTTTTAGATATTATGTTTTATTTTTGCGTTATCTCTGTGATATATATATATATATATATATATATATATATATATATATATATATATATATATATATATATATATATATATATACTATATGTATGTATGTGATACATACATACATACATATACATATCTAGCGGTAAAAAGATAATCAACTCATTTTGATCAAAGTTGGCAAGTGTCTTTCTTTTGTAACTAGTTTGGATGGGTTCGTTAATTCAATGTATGCATGAGTTTTTTTCAAATCAATTTTGTATCTGAAAGCAAAATAAAAGTCTGGACGCAGCAAGTGCGTTATGGTAGTGAATTTTCATAAAAATGTTTTTAATTGGTAGGTAACTTACCTATAAGGATGTAAACCCGCGTACGTAATTGTCCTTACTTTGTTAATTCCGGAGATATAATTTTTTTCGAAAGAAAACACAAAATTTTCCTGGAAAACCTGGACCGATTTTCCTGGCTAACGAACTTATCCAAGCCATTTGCAAAATGAAGGTATTCGCCAAATTTTATCAAAATCGGATCATTATTTTTTGAGTTATCGGTGTGATACCTATATATATATATATATATATATATATATATATATATATATATATATATATATATATATATATATATATATATATATATATATATATAACACGGATCTGCTCATTAGTGAATTTTTTAAAGAAAATTCACTAAAGGGTATTTTAATAAGAGGTACATAATATGTTGACTTATAGAAGCTTTAACATTTACCAAAATTGAAGTTTGTTAAAATTTGACTGATTTTTTGAGGCACTTATGTTGGCTTTTTGTGATTGCAGATATTAATTTCACAATGTTTCCTTTTGCTTTCTTTTTTATTGAAAGCTACATTTATGAACAAAAATTCTACTGTTGGGTCTAGCTTTATTATACTGGGATATTTAAGGTGTTTAACGGAATATTATAGCCCCAAAACACAGATATAGTTTTGTTTACAGTTTGGTAACATTTACTTTTTTTGCGTCAGCGAAGTAACACGTCATCATTTTGCATTTAACAAGTTTGCATTGTAAACATTGTAACAGTGTAAATATAAATGTATTTACTTATGTTTGTCAGTAATCAAGCAGTATTGTTTCAGAAAATGTACCATCCACATCTGCTTATATAAACAAACAAAGTCGCCGACGTCCATGGTCTCCCGAAGAGAAGGAAGCTGTCTTGAAGTGTTTCAGAAATTCGATAATAAGAAGGGTGGTACCGGGGAAAGCGGACTGTGAAAAGTGTATTAACGACCATACTGTCTTGTCAGCAAGGAGTTGGACTGACGTTAAATTTTGCGTCAAGAACCATTTGGACAAAATAAAAAGACTAAAATAAACTAACATTTGTATAAAAAATTAAGATGAAATAAAGTGTTGTGAATTCACTTAATTGTTTTTTTAAAGTAATTATTACATAAAATATTGAGTAAATGTAAATGTACTAGTTTTATTACTATATTGTTTGTTTTCAAAATGAATAAGCGAATAATAAATATGTAATATGGAAACTTTAACAGTAACTGTAAGTTGTAAATATTAATATTTAAAGAATGCTGTCTTACTTAAACAGAAGCCTCTTCAGCATTTTAATGTTTTTCAAAGAATGTAGACCGCTCGGGCTATCCTAATTGATAAACAGTTAAAGTAAATGTCAAGCTTTCTCTATTTACGAAATCTCGGAACAAGCGGTGAAAACATGACTGAGGTTTAGATATTTTAAGGGCTTAAGCCACGACTAAACCTATGATGTGTGTACAGCGAATTTTCCCAGATCTCGCTAATAGAGAAATCTCGTATTTGTTTATTTTTTTTTCGTTATAAGCATGGACTAAGGCCCGAAAAAGTTAATGCAAATATGTACCCAAAAGGTAACTTTATCAACCAATTTTGAGTAAACTAGAACCAATATCCGCGGTCAGTTTCAGACTTTAAAATTTTTTTGGGAGGAGGGTCGTGTCCATGGGACACTGGAACGGCGGTTTTACGGCCACTCCGAAGGGCGGAACGTGCAGACATTCAACTTTCTCAGTTAATGTTAATTTTACATTATGTAATCATGGTTTGTGATGCTTCTACGCCACGTACAGACTTCCGATAATTTGAAAATGCTATATCCGAAACTCGTCAATTTATTTTCACGAAAGTTAACTCTCATATTGCCATTGAACTAAAGATGCAATGTTCCAAAATTCAGTTGTGTAGAATTATTGTAATCCAACTTTCTGGAATTAAATGCAACAGAATTTAGAAAATATCTCTAAATATATTCCTTATTAGAAAAGGACATTACCGTGAGATATAAAGTTTATATGAGAAAGAAAAGATGTTTTTATTAAATAATTTAATTGTTTACATTGGTGTTTGTAGTCGACAGAATGTGTCATGAATGACATTAAACTGGTAGGAAACATTGAGATGCCTTGTAGTGAATTGTTTATAAAATCAGCTACTTGAATTTCACATATGTGTGTGCAGAGAAAGGGAAACATTGGAAGGTTATCCATTATCCGCACACTAAATTTAAGATAAATAGTACGTTCAAACATGATCAAAAATGATATTCTTAGAAGGTAAGGTCAAACTTATAGAAATTCGCTATTTTTAGCGCAGTTGTGGCTTTCCGACTTCAATTTTTTTTTCATTACAAATCAGGTAAAAGATCATGCAGTAAGTGCGCCATGGTAGTGAGTTTTCATTAAACGCTTCAAATTTTAATAACTCAATTTGCTATTAACCTAGAAACTTTAATTTTGGTATATAGTTAAATGTCTTATCAGAACGTGTACCAAATTTCATCAGAGCTGTAATTTTGTTGTTGTTGAAAAACTAGTTAGATTTGGCTGGCTAACGAACTCATCAAAGCCGTTCTGTAACAAAAAGAAGACGCGTGCGAAGTTTCATTCAAATCTGTTAATATTTTTTCTTTAGGGCTAATATGCTAAAAAAGTTCTAAAACAAAAATATTTTTTTTACCAGAAATGCAACAAATGGGTTATTATAAGTAAATAGGCTACTTTATGTTATCTCTGGTTGTCAAATTTTTAGAGATATCTCAGCTATCGTAAGCCTTCCACCAAACAAATAATATTTGACTTTTAGAAATTAATATTATATTACACTTATCATGTAGACAAATAATGTTTTACAAACATGATGCTTTTGTTTCTATATTGTTCATCATTCAGATAGTGTTATAATTATTCAAATTTAATTAACTACATACTTGTGTATTTCTTCTAAAACAACGAGGATATGTTGATATAATATTTGGTACATACGTATGTTGTCTCATCTATAAAGAGTATTACATAACCATTTTTTAGGTTAATAAATTTTAATCCATTTTTATGAAAACTCGCTATCATAACACACTTGCTGCGATTGGACTTTTAAAATTTTATTTACCTTAATTTCAATTTTTAAGATGCACGGTTGTTATAAAAATTCGCTATCGTAACGAACCTGCTGCACAAGGACTTTTTATTCAATTTGGAACACTTACTTAATCTGCTGTTGTTTGCCACATAGCAACCACCGTGATTAGGTAATTTTAATCATTTGCTTCAAAACGTTCTTTGTCACTTATTTATTAGTAGTCGAGTCAAAATTAAGGCATAAATATGTGTCAAATACGTGTCAACATTAATTTAGTTTCACAGTAATAGCTGTTACCTTACCAACAACGCAATGCAGCTAATTAGATAGAATAATTAATCTATCGAGCTAGAAACTTGATAAGCGTTTCATTACGCTAAAAAAATAGGTTCCGCCCTCAGTTAAAAAAAATGCATTATTGTTAATTTTTTTTTAACTAAAGTAACAACAGTTTCGACGAAAAATTATTTGGACGTTACAAAACAATAAATTAATTACATGCTGCTTAATTGCTTAAAATCCTTTTTCATTTAGGAAACTAAATAAATAAGAAGCCTCGTAAAAGTATTCATTGAAACGAAACAACAATTCAATTTTTAATATTTTACGCATGTGCTTTAAAAATCACGTAAATGTAATTGTTCATTATTATTACAATTAATATTTATTGTTAAAATTACAGTCAATAATTAAATAATAAAGTGAAATCAATCCTCACCTAAGCATATAATACGCAGGGACCAATGAAAGTAAATTTGACAACAGCGCTTTTACACAAAAGCTTGTAACCTAATAATTGTGACTACCTAGTTACACAAAATTCATGTTATCAAATAATTGTGACGTCCCATTTACACAGTTCATGTCTTGTAATTAATGTGGCACAGATGTCACAATTGAAAACTGGTTGTAGATTTCTTCCTACGGAGGGTAAAAGAAAATTACCAACATTTACGTAATCTGCATCAAATGGCGCTGCCCATGGCATACATTTAAACGAAAGTGCCACAACTGAGGCTTATTCATGATATGCCACAAATATTACAAGGCGTGTAATGGTGTGTGTGTGTGTGTGTGTGTGTGTGTGTGTGTGTGTGTGTGTGTGTGTGTGTGTGTGTGTGTGTGTGTGTGTGTGTGTGTGTGTGTGTGTGTGTGTGTGTGTGTGTGTGTGTGTGTGTGTGTGTGTGTGTGTGTGTGTGTGTGTGTGTGTGTGTGTGTGTGTGTGTGTGTGTGTGTGTGTGTGTGTGTGTGTGTGTGTGTGTGTGTGTGTGTGTGTGTGTGTGTGTGTGTGTGTGTGTGTGTGTGTGTGTGTGTGTGTGTGTGTGTGTGTGTGTGTGTGTGTGTGTGTGTGTGTGTGTGTGTGTGTGTGTGTGTGTGTGTGTGTGTGTGTGTGTGTGTGTGTGTGTGTGTGTGTGTGTGTGTGTGTGTGTGTGTGTGTGTGTGTGTGTGTGTGTGTGTGTGTGTGTGTGTGTGTGTGTGTGTGTGTGTGTGTGTGTGTGTGTGTGTGTGTGTGTGTGTGTGTGTGTGTGTGTGTGTGTGTGTGTGTGTGTGTGTGTGTGTGTGTGTGTGTGTGTGTGTGTGTGTGTGTGTGTGTGTGTGTGTGTGTGTGTGTGTGTGTGTGTGTGTGTGTGTGTGTGTGTGTGTGTGTGTGTGTGTGTGTGTGTGTGTGTGTGTGTGTGTGTGTGTGTGTGTGTGTGTGTGTGTGTGTGTGTGTGTGTGTGTGTGTGTGTGTGTGTGTGTGTGTGTGTGTGTGTGTGTGTGTGTGTGTGTGTGTGTGTGTGTGTGTGTGTGTGTGTGTGTGTGTGTGTGTGTGTGTGTGTGTGTGTGTGTGTGTGTGTGTGTGTGTGTGTGTGTGTGTGTGTGTGTGTGTGTGTGTGTGTGTGTGTGTGTGTGTGTGTGTGTGTGTGTGTGTGTGTGTGTGTGTGTGTGTGTGTGTGTGTGTGTGTGTGTGTGTGTGTGTGTGTGTGTGTGTGTGTGTGTGTGTGTGTGTGTGTGTGTGTGTGTGTGTGTGTGTGTGTGTGTGTGTGTGTGTGTGTGTGTGTGTGTGTGTGTGTGTGTGTGTGTGTGTGTGTGTGTGTGTGTGTGTGTGTGTGTGTGTGTGTGTGTGTGTGTGTGTGTGTGTGTGTGTGTGTGTGTGTGTGTGTGTGTGTGTGTGTGTGTGTGTGTGTGTGTGTGTGTGTGTGTGTGTGTGTGTGTGTGTGTGTGTGTGTGTGTGTGTGTGTGTGTGTGTGTGTGTGTGTGTGTGTGTGTGTGTGTGTGTGTGTGTGTGTGTGTGTGTGTGTGTGTGTGTGTGTGTGTGTGTGTGTGTGTGTGTGTGTGTGTGTGTGTGTGTGTGTGTGTGTGTGTGTGTGTGTGTGTGTGTGTGTGTGTGTGTGTGTGTGTGTGTGTGTGTGTGTGTGTGTGTGTGTGTGTGTGTGTGTGTGTGTGTGTGTGTGTGTGTGTGTGTGTGTGTGTGTGTGTGTGTGTGTGTGTGTGTGTGTGTGTGTGTGTGTGTGTGTGTGTGTGTGTGTGTGTGTGTGTGTGTGTGTGTGTGTGTGTGTGTGTGTGTGTGTGTGTGTGTGTGTGTGTGTGTGTGTGTGTGTGTGTGTGTGTGTGTGTGTGTGTGTGTGTGTGTGTGTGTGTGTGTGTGTGTGTGTGTGTGTGTGTGTGTGTGTGTGTGTGTGTGTGTGTGTGTGTGTGTGTGTGTGTGTGTGTGTGTGTGTGTGTGTGTGTGTGTGTGTGTGTGTGTGTGTGTGTGTGTGTGTGTGTGTGTGTGTGTGTGTGTGTGTGTGTGTGTGTGTGTGTGTGTGTGTGTGTGTGTGTGTGTGTGTGTGTGTGTGTGTGTGTGTGTGTGTGTGTGTGTGTGTGTGTGTGTGTGTGTGTGTGTGTGTGTGTGTGTGTGTGTGTGTGTGTGTGTGTGTGTGTGTGTGTGTGTGTGTGTGTGTGTGTGTGTGTGTGTGTGTGTGTGTGTGTGTGTGTGTGTGTGTGTGTGTGTGTGTGTGTGTGTGTGTGTGTGTGTGTGTGTGTGTGTGTGTGTGTGTGTGTGTGTGTGTGTGTGTGTGTGTGTGTGTGTGTATCCAACCGATAATTCGAAAATTTATTATCCGATTTTGATGAAATTCGGTAAGAGTCTTTCTTTTATTAATAGCTTGAATCTTTAGCCAGCCCTGTCGGACTAGTTTTTCTAAAAAAAAATGTATCTAAAAAAAAATAACAAAGTTATTTTGGTGAAATCTGGTTTATCCCACCCTCGTAAATACCTTACTACACACCACAATTAAACTTTCTAAATTTATAGAAAAATGAGTTATACAAATTTGAAGCGTTTAATGACAATTCGCTGCCATAACGTACTTACTGCGTCCCGAAATGTTTTTAGTATTCCTCCTCTTCACAATGTGTGATTAATTTAAACATTATATAATTATGCTTATTCTAAAAAACAAAATATTGTTCTCAATCTTTTCTTAACAAATTCAAAACGACAGCTATTTAAAAACTGTATTAGACTACAATCCTGACGTATCAGCTGAAAGGATCCAACAGATAACATTAGGCAGGGTGAAAGGCAACCCGCATGTTTTATTATTTATGTTCAAGGTGGAAGGGATTTTTTTTAGTAGCCACAGTCTCTACTTGCCGTTCCAGGAAGACCGACAATACAGTAAACCTGTCCTATTATAGTAGTATACAGTTTTTATATACCTAAACCACCTGTGAATCTCTGAAATGTTACTTGTTTACAGTCATATGATTATTGATTTTTATTCTGCCTGTTTCCGATTAGAAAATATAACTCATAATTATTTTTTTGTTATATTTGTTAATGTTCTTAAAAGAAGTCACTAATGAGGAGATCCCGACTTTTTAATTTTGAAAACATTTCTTGAAATGAGCGAACTATGACTAAATATATATATATATATATATATATATATATATATATATATATATATATATATATATATATATATATATCTGACCTTTAATATGGGTTCTAGGGGTCATAGTTCGCGCTTATTTCAAGAATATATGTATGTATGTATCGCACCGATAACTCCAAAACTAATGGGCCGATTTGGATCTAATTTGGGACGCGTGTTTGTATTATAAAACGTCAACCACCCCTACCAAAATTTACGTGTATAAGTTTAAAGATAAAGGCAACAATTTCGGGACGCAGCAAGTGCGTTATGTTAGCGAATTCTCACTAAACGCTTCAAATTTGCATAACTAAATTTTCTATAAACCTAAAACGTTTAGTTTTGGTGTGTGGAAAACTATTTACAAAGGTACCATAAGAACAAAATTTTGTCAAAATAAGTTTGTTACTTTTTGGGATAGAAATATTTTTTAAGGAAAATTAAATTAAAAAAAAGATTCAATAAAGCTGGCTAACGAACTCATCCAAGCCATTAATGAAACAAGAATTCTTGCTGAGTTTCATCAATATCTGTTAATAACTTTTTGAGTTATCGTGTTGATACATATTCATACATACATACATACATACATATATATATATATATATATATATATATATATATATATATATATATATATATATATATATATATATATATATATATATATATATATATATATATATATATATATATATATATATATATATATATATATATATATATATATATATATATATATATATATATATATATATATATATATATATATATATATATATATATATATATATATATATATATATATATATATATACAACAACAAATATGGCTATATATTTTATATAAACATGGGTCCGCAAATGCTTAGTTTTTTAAATAAAGTTATTTGTTTTTGTTAGTTTTTCACGAATAAGTCCGAGTCAAATTAAAATTTTGACGTGAAAATTGGTATCTGGGGGTTTTCGAGGGCAAGAAATTTAAATATGTTATTGTTAATAACATTGCTGGCAGAGGACGCCACCTGCAAGACATCGCTTGCATTCAATTGGCTATAATTTTTTGACACCCAGTAATATCGACCTACCGTATAGCTACATTGCAACCTTTATCAATTGTAAGCAAAAATGTATACTTGATTTAAATTTCTCAGACACAATTTTCGAGATATTTCAATTTTTGTATGTCGATGTCGCACAAAAATTAATTCTGCCACAAATCATAGGAATACATTTTTCACCTTTTAAATGCTATCAGCAGTAGCGGATTTGCCCTAAGGCGCAGTAGGCCCGGGGCTAGGGCGGCCAGATATTAGGGGCGGCCAATAAAGTAAATTCATTATGTAGTCTATATGATGGGTGTGGAGAAAGGGGCGGCTGCTACTTACTACATGGCCTGGAGCCTAAGGCGGCCAAGACTGCAAATCCGCCACTGCCTATCAGTATGTATAAACTTAATTTTCTTATTCTCTAGTTAAAAATTAAAATCTTACCAGAAAAAAGAACTGACAAGACACAATCATGAAGATAAAATAAAAAGTTCAGGACGCAGCAAGTGCGTTATGGTAGCGAATTTTTTTTTAATATTTTGAATGGCAAATGTCTTTCTTAGATGAAAGCAGGCATCCAACTTGGTTGCCTATATAGTAGAAACCATGTGCCATATTTAATCGAAATAACTTTATTGTTTGAAAATATAAACATTTTTTAAAAATCTGGATGCATCAAGCGTGTTATGCAAGTGGATTTCCATAAAAATAAAAATGTTTTAATAGCAAATGCGAGCAGGCATTAATCTGATTACTGGTATAGCCTATGTAGTAGAAACAATGTAATATATTTTATCAAAATTACTTATGGTTTGAAAATATACACAAATTTTCCGAAAATAAACTTAAATGTTGGGTTCTTGGCCAACAAAGCTTACGTTAATAGCAAACTGAGTTATTGAAATTTGAAGGATTAAATGAAAATTCGGTAAATTTGCAGATTATCTCTCGAACGCTTTTAAATTTTTTTTTTTTCAGAAACATTACTAGGACCCCACCTGGATGCACAAACCACAAGAAAAATTTCTTGTTCACACCCCCCAAGGAAGTTACGGGACTGGGAGTGAATAGGGATGCTGGACGGGGTAGGTAGTAAAAAGGAAATATGAGCAGGAAATGCGAAGAAAACTGCTTGAAAGCTGTCTATTGGAAACCATATCCCCATTAAGCCCTTCCTACCCCGCACAGCACCTCTATTTGCCCCAGGCCACGTAACTTCCTTAGGGGGTATGAACAAGAAGTTTTTCTTGTGGTTTATGCAACTAGGGTGGTTGTATGCACACGGGGGATTCCTACGACAAAGTAGCCCCCCCCCCATTCGGCTTGTGGCTGGTGTGGTGGGTTGGGGGGTGTCTGCTTCGCCGTGGGGATTTTCCTTCCCCCTCGTGTGCATACAACCACCCTCGCTGCATAAACCACAAGGAAAATGTCTTGTTCCTACCCACAGAGGAAGTTACGGCACCTGGGGGGATAGGGGTGATGTGCAGGGTAGGCATGGTTTAAGGGGATATGGCTTCAAGATGTGAAAAGATAGCTTTCAAGCCCGTTTTATTCGAATTTTCTGCTCATATTTCCTTTTTACTACCTACCCCGCGCAGCACCCTTACTCACTCCTGGTCCCGTAACTTCCTTGGGGGGTGTGAACAAGAAATTTTTCGTGGGGTTTGTTGATCCAGTGGGGCCTAGGCAGGTTTCTGAAAACAGTTTTTTGAAAAGCGTTGGGTAGCATAACTGCAAATTTACCGAAAATTCGCTACCAAAACGCACTTACTGCGTCCCGATTTTTTTCTTACAAACGCATATCGCCCAATCATATTTCGATAAAAAAATGCAAAAACGCATTAACGAATTTGTTCTACGAAAATTAGCTAAAAAGTATAGACCGTTAAACCATAAACTTCAGTAAACCTACAGCGAAAGCATCAACTTAACTAAACCGACAGCCAAAGCATCAGAGAAACTGTCTATTTGAAATGTATTTTCTGTAAATATTTTAGTAAAATAAAGGGCAAGGACGGTTGAATCTGAAACTTAAGGGTTTGCGGAACACTCTTCTTGCAACATTTTTTTTCAAAATTCGTATTTGTTTCACGTTCTTTGCCTCAACATTGCTAATTTTGACGTTTAAAATTGCAAGGTTGACGTTTTGAGGAAAACTCCAAAATTTATTTTTTTAACTGCCCATAACGTCTTTGTCTTTAAGGCTAGAGGCACAAATTTTGGTACAATACAAACACGTGTACCAAATTTGGTTGCCCTTACTTTGTTATTTCCGGAGATATGTATTTTTTGAGAAAGAAAACACAAAATGTTCCGGGAAAACCTGGTCCGATTTTCCTGGCTATCGAACCTATCCAAGCCACTTGCAAAAGGAAGGTACTCACCAAATTTGATCAAGATTGGTCCATTATTTTTTGAGTTATCGGTCTGATATATATATATATATATATATATATATATATATATATATATATATATATATATATATATATATATATATATATATATATATATATATATATATATATATATATATATATATATATATATATATATATATATATATATATATATATATATATATATATATATATATATATATATATAAACACAGATCTCCTGAATAGCGATTTTTTTTTAATTCGCTAAAAGCCATGACAACAAACTTTAAACAAACCATTTAACAAAGTGATTTACATCGTTACGGGACTTGACTTTTGCGTTTTCGTCGTGACATATACTACATTTGACTTTTACGTTTGAGACTACTCACTATTTTTAAGTAATTAATTGTATTGTCCGTAATTTTTCTAATTAAATATGGAAGACTTTACCAACAATGAACTAACAGACATGCATGTTATGTATTCACGGGCTTTTGGTAACTGTTTTGAGGCGAAACGGCTGTATGGAGAAGCCTTCCCAAATCGGAGAATTCCAGACAGAAGGATCTTTCAACGGATTGACATCCATTTGCGAGAAACAGGTACATACTTACATTATCTAATACATCGATCCGTCTCTTTCGAATATATATATATATATATATATATATATATATATATATATATATATATATATATATATATATATATATATATATATATATATATATATATATACCAGGTACCCCTAATAAAGTTACTGCTGATCGAGGCAGACCACGAAGTGTACGAAATTCTGATTTTGAAGAGGCTGCTCTGGATGAAATTGAACAAAATCCAAAAGTAAGTACTAGGGAAATTGCCAATCATCTGGGAGCATCCAATGCAACGTAATGGCCAGTTCTTCACGAGCAACAATTGCGTCTATATCACATCCAACGTGTGCAGGCACTATCGCCTGAAAGAGATTTTATACATCGCCTACAATTTTGATAATGGTTTCTTCAACATACTAATGTAGAGAACTTGTTGAATTGTGTATTGTTCACTGACGAGTCTGGATTTAGGCGCGACGAGATCGTCAATTTTCGTAACAGCCATATTTTGGCTGACGAAAATCTCCACGCAGTTTTTGAATGTCATCATCAACAGCAGTTTTCCTTAAATGTATGGGCTGAAATTGTAGAGTGTAATTTGATAGGACCAATTTTTTTACCTCACAGACATAATGCTACAACTTATCTTGAATTCCTGCAAAACCAACTAAATGGGCTATTAGAAAATGTACCTCTTGACATAAGACAACCTGTGGTTTATGCATGACGGAGCCTCCCCCACTTCCCCACACATTTCGCCCTAAATGTCAGAAATTACCTAAGCAATACTTTTGGACGCAGATGGATCGGATGCGGTGGACCTCAGCTATGGCCGGTTCAATCCCCTGATTTAAATCCTATGGACTTTTATTTATGGGGGCATCTCAAAAGTATTGTTTATGAAGCAAATGTTGAAAATGTTGATGAGTACGACGTTGTACGATCCGCAGAATACGAAAGTGTATTGAAGTGGAGGGTGGCCATTTTGAACATTTATTGTAGTTAGGTATCATAAAATGTTATAAACTTTTGTATTTGTTGTTTTATTTGTTGTTAAAATTTGCAGACAATACATTTAATTGCTTGAGAAAAATTAATTTTTGAGCGACATCGACATACAAAAATTAAAATATCTCGAAAACGATGTGTCTGAGAGATTTGGATCAAATATACATTTTTTGCTTACAATTGATAAGGGCTGCAATGTAGCTATACGGTAGGTCGATATTACTGGGTGTCAAAAAATTATAGCCAATTGAATTCAAACATAGTCTCTACCAGCAGTGCTATTAACAATAACATATCTAAATTTCTTGCCCTCAAAAACTCCCGCATGCCAACTTTCACGCCAAAATTTTAATTTGACTCAGACTTATTCGTGAAAAACTGACAAAAACAAATAACTTTAACACGCTGTATTTAAAAAACTAAGCATTTGCGGACCAATATTTATATGAAAAAATAGTCTTATTTTTTGTACTGAATGTGCGCCTGTCATAGACCATCATTTTTGAAACACCCTGTATATACATAAATATAAATTGAAACGGACCTTGGTTTCGGGTTCTAAGGGCCCATATTCGCGCTAATTTGAGAAAATTTTTGCAAAGTCTCACCATCGATACCTCTCTATTCTTGATTTTTTTATATAAAAATTCGCTAAAAAGTTATAGGCATTAAAAAATGGGGTTTCCTGAAAACGTGAATGTTACGATTCGAAACGTAAAAATTGGCAATATTTACAGAAAAAAACCTGAAACAAACCGTTAAGTTTCAGCTTCAACAGGCATTGTCCTTCATTTCACTGAAATATTTCCATAAAAATATTTTCCTGATGCTTTGGCAGTAGTTTTAGTTAAGTTTATGGTTTAACGATTCATAATTTTTACCTAATTTTCGTAGAAAATATTCGTAAATGAGGAGACCGCGACTTTTAATTTCAAAAAAGATTTCTTCAAATGACTGCAAGCTAGGCCCCATAGAATCCATATCCGGGCTTAGTTTCAGTTTTTATGTGTTTACATATATATGCGACGCATTTCTACGGTAAAGCTCAATATACTTGTTATTATAGAAGTTACGAAAAACAATTTTATACGTTAATTACAGGGTGTCGCATAAGTCGTTGGTGATAGTGATACCTACAATTTTTTTCCGAACATCCCTAATATTATTGCATTTTTGCATTTTTTATCGGAATATGATGCCTGTTTGTAAGAAAAAAAAATCAAGACGGAGTATGTGCATTTTGGTAGCGAATTTTTATTAAATACTTGAAATTTGCATAACTCATTTTTCCGTAAACCAAGAGTGTTGAATTTTGGTATGTAGTAAAGTCAACATATCTACCAAATTTCATCTAAATGGCTTTGTTCTTTTTTGAGGAAAAATAATTCTTTTTTCTAGGAAACTGGTCAGATTAGGCTGGCTAACTAACTCATTCAAGCTATTAAAAAAAGAAAGGTACTTGCCGAGTTTCATCAAAATCAGTTAATTACTTTTGGAGTTGAATATACATGTAACCATATAAATATGCAAACGGACCTTGGTTTCGGGCCCAAATTCGCGCTCATTTGCAAAAACTTTTGCAAAGTCTCACCATCGACATCTAATAGCGAATTATTCTTTTTTTAGTTTGATTTGATTGCCCTTGAGAGTAATAGCGAATTTATTTCAAAAGAAAACTCAAAATTTTTACGGAAAACCTTGTCCGATTTACCTGGCATAGATTAGGTATTTAAATTGGCTCTGCTCAATTTACTATCATTCAGACGGACGACACATTATATTATTTATTATTTTCCTGGTGAGAGGGTAGAAAGCACAGCTGGCAACGCTGCGCACTAAGCTAGGGCTGAGAGTTCACAGTGGTTTTGGTTTGACGACACTTGTTTATTTAAGGATCGCCTACTAGCTACCTACTCGTCACTCGCGTATAGTGTATGATTTTATCACCTATATCGTTAATAAATATATACCTAACCCTTACAAGTGCAGTGATTAAATACTACCCTGTGTACCTTAACACCTTCCGTGGTTATCTAAACAGGTAAGTCGATCGAATCAGCTTCTTCAAAATATCAAAATCATTTCGGAGGTGTTGATACAAAACCCCTATGATAGGTTGCAGGAACTGTTATTAAGAAAAATTTTCACTGTTATTAATCATAATAATAAGTAAGTACTTATGTGTAATATCAGAATTTTTGTGTCTTTCTTAGTATGGAGAAAAACAACAGAACCATGAAGTTGCTAGAAATGGCGAGGCTAAAATCTATTAATACAACTCAGGCAAAAACAAGTAAGTAACATGTAAAAAACCAGATTTCATGTAAACATTATGTAGGTACATATGTACTTATCCTATTTTGTATCTATATAAAATACCCAAAAAAATTATTAAAGCTTGAAACATCCAGGTTGGATCATGAGTGCATTCTTGTACTAACGAGTTTATGTAATTGAAGAATTTTATGATATTTTTATATACCTACTTGTGACAAGAAAAAAATTGTGGGCTCAGAAAAATACCTATATAAAAAACCGTAGTGTCATTTACCGCAGATTAATACCCATAGGTAATTAATTAATGTGATTAATTAGTTATCTCTACTTGTAAGCAATTTCACGAAGAAAATCGAAATTTGCAGTCTGTTTGTAGCTGTTATCTTTAATATCATTGAATAATAGGTCTATGGCTTTAGAATGTGATACATAAAGGTCCCACACTGTTGGCCGGTTTTTGTAACCCCACTGGACTTAAAACTTTAATAGTATTTGAATAACATTTTATAGGTATAAAATGGAATAAGGAAAATTCTCTCAAGTTTGGCCACATACTTATTAATCAAAACCCTGGTTAGTAATACCTAGTAGGTATTATAGTTATTTGTATACCGATGCCGCGAAATCATTCTTTAGAGTACTAAGAGAAAGAGTGCCTCGATCGTAAATAGTTAACATTTTTGTATTTATACATACTGATTCTTAATTCTTTATTTAAGCTACTTATGCAATTTCTATATCAGGTGGCTTATTTCATTTTTATTAAGTTCTTTATTGCCAAATGAAGTTCTTAGTTTTATTCAAAATTGATTAATTAAAATTTGAGATTGTTTAGTCCATATTTGGTTTGAAGTGATAAGCTATTAGAGAATATAGGCCACGATAACAACTACAACAGTATGTTTATGTGGCGCAGTTGGTCACCCCGCTGCTATTTAATACTGCAGATGCTGGTTAGAACTTCCACCTCGTTACTTTTTTTTTGATGCAAAAAAATTTCAAACAATAATTAAACATGAACTAAAACGGTCGCTCCACTTGGCGGCCGCGAAGTGCGATTTCGCAACCTTGTAAGTGTTCGCAAGATGATGTTTCGCAGACGCTCTCTAGGTTATGAACCCGTACTTCGCGGCCGCCAAGAGCAGCGGCTGTTTTAGAGTTTTTGAAGGCCGTCACACTTGACAACGACAGTGAAGTGAATTTTAAACAAATTACTGTTTAATTTTTGTTTGGAATTACTTTGCATTGAGAAAAAAGTGGTAGTGCAGGTTTCGAGCCGCAGCCGGATTCGAACCGGCGACCGCTGCTTGACAGTAAGGGGTTTAGCCTACTCGGACACATTGACATACTATTGCAGTCGTTCTCGTGTTCTCTAAAAGTTTTTTACTTCAAATTGGGACTAAACAATCTTAACTTTGAATTAATCAATTTGAAATAAAACTAAAACCTTCATTTGCCAATAAAGAACTCAACAAAAATGAAACTTAACCACTTGAAATTGTAATTACATAAGTAGCATAAATAAATAATTTAAAATTAGTACATATCAATTATAAATACAAAAATGTCGTGTTGAATTTTCAAAACACGCTTGCGCAAAAAAAATTGTGTGCGCCTTTGCCACGAAATCCTTTAGTCTTCGAGATTGCCTTGCCTCGCCTGCGTACTCTTAAAGAATTATTTCGCGGTCTTGATATACAAATAACTATACAGGGTGTCGCAGAATAACTATTAATAATTTTCAGGCGCCGTGTGTGTGTGTGTGTGGGGGGGGGGGGGTCCATCAAAACATTTTTTTCTGTAAACGTGTGACCGAAAAAGCTTAGTTTTCGAGGTAGAGGGTGTTAAAATTTTTATAAAAATCTTTAATATTTTATAAATTAAAAATTGTAAATTAATAAATTGTGACGACTTATAGGTAATCGATTGCCGAATTCTTTGAAGTATCTGGGGATTATCACGAAGAGTATCAAAAACAATGAACATTTGGGACACAAATTTCTCCTCTGTGGTAACAGGTGTTGAAAGAACAGTTTTGACATTTTCTGTTCAACAATTATTTTCATTGTTTTATTTCATTGACGCCATTTTATTTTATTTTTATACAAATTTTAATATCCTGTATCTCGTCAATTAAATAATTTTTATCTTAATGTCTCCTATCACGCCTGAAAATTATAAATGGTTACTATGGGACAGACTGTATAAATTATAAGTAGGTACCCGTTGAGCTATATATATGGTTTTTTTTTGGTGGCAGGACTTTACCATTCTTTGGATGTTTTTTTATGGAAGAAAGGTTATAAACATAGGGTGCGGAACTATGTATAGTACATAATTCGCCAATGTTTCGTATGATCATATCACAGCATACATTATCATATTGTGTGAGGATGTACTCTAACATTATCATATTATGTGATGATGTACTTCAAACTGAATTCGCTCAAGAAATTTGCAGAATATCAAAACGGTGGTAAGTT
>OZ023262.1:167701745-167751745 GCA_964006375.1 Tillus elongatus
CGGAAAACCATGTCCGATTATCCTGGATAACGAACTCATCCAAGCCATCAATAAAAGAGAGGCACTTGCCGAGTTTAATCAAAATCGGTTAATTATTTTTTGAGTTATCGAATGGATACCTATATATATATATATATATATATATATATATATATATATATATATATATATATATATATATATATATATTAATATAACGTGTTAGGGTTTGTTTATTAGAAAACTTTTAATTTCATCAAACAGCTGGTATTCTGTTCTGAAATCTTTAACGTGCCCAACATCCCATGGTACATGAGACTGACAGCTTAACGCTCGCACTTAAGGGCTGACCGTGCAGATGTTCAGATTGCTCAAACACAATGCCACAACCTCGGCTAATGTTAATTTACAGTATGTACTGAAAAATAATTTGGCGTTTCTACTGTGAGTTGAACGCGGGAGGCTTAGGCTTGAGCTATGTTGTTTATGTTTGCTGATTTTATTGTAAAGAAATACGAATCTGATTTATTGTACAAAGTAATGCAAACTAAAAGCTCGGTTTTTGTTAGTTTTCGATTTAAAAAACATAATCTTTTCAACGAGGCATTGGCTGTCCATCCGTCGGTTCTTCCGTCTGAATGTTACACCTGTAGTGTCCACATTCATTGACATAGTATTTTACAGTTCACATACAGATTACTTTCACACTTAGACCTAGGGGAAAGTAGTTTGATCTCCCTGTTGTCAAAACTACCCATGTAACGGGAAGGGAATGCCAGAAAAAGAAACTTCCGTAAATAGTGAAACTAATAGTCCCTCCAAAGTTAGAAAACTATGAATACTGGCTCTTTTGTAATGGGAGCAGTTCATTTGTTGTGTCTTGAGTATAATCATGTATGACTAAAAGGTTCAAGCAGGTAGTTTCTTTTGTCATCATGGAATAATACCGAATATATTATACTGCTCAGGGTAGTGTTGTGTTTGTAATAAAACCTTTAAGGCAATATCTGTCTTTTATAATAAGAATATATATTTTATACTTATAAGATGTGCATTTTAATAATAAATCGAATGCCCAAGTATTGAAAACAATACCGAGACGAAGCTTCATATATAAATAAATTTAAAACGTTCGGGACGCAGCAAGTGCGTTATGGTAGTGTATTTTTATTAAATGCTTCAACCTTGAATAACTCAATTTTCTATAAACTTAGAAAGTTTAGTTTTGGTATGTAGTAAGGCCTTTCCTAAGGCAAGATATCCACTAAATTTTTAAAAAAAGCTTTGTAATATTCGGAGAAAATAATTTTTTCCAAAGAAAATTTAAAATTTGAATAACTCAATTTTCTATAAACTTAGAAAGTTGAATTTTGGTACATGGTAAGGTCTCTCCCAAGGCAACATATGTAGTAAATTTCATTAAAACAGATTTGTTATTTTCGAAGAAAAATTTTTGTAAAGAAAACTCAAAATTTTCCCGGAAAACCATGTCCGATTATCCTGGATAACGAACTCATCCAAGCCATTAATAAAAGAGAGGCACTTGCCGAGTTTAATCAAAATCGGTTAATTATTTTTTGAGTTATCTGAGAATCCATATCCGGGGTCAGTTTCAATTTATATATATATATGTATATATATATATATATATATATATATATATATATATATATATATATATATATATATATATATATATATATATATATATATATATATATATATATATATATATATATATATATATATATATAAATTGAAACTGACCCCGGATATGGGTTCTTGGGGTCCTAGTTCGCGCTCCTTTGAAAAAAATTTTGCAGTCTCACCATCTATACCTCTCTATTAGTGATTTTTTAAAAATAAAAATTCACTAAACCTTGACATTTTTTCGTTAAAACTCGAATAATATAACGTTTTAGGGTTTGTTTATTAGAAAACTTTTAATTTCATCAAACAGCTGTTATTCTGTGCTGAAATCTTTAACGTGCCCAACATCCCATGGTACATAGGACTGGCAGCTTAACGCCCGCACTTAAGCGCTGACCGTGCAGATGTTCAGATTGCTCAAACACAATGCCACAACCTCGACTAATGTTAATTTACAGTATGTACTGACAAATAATTTGGCGTGAGTTGAACGCGGGAGCATTGGGCTTGAGCCCTGCTGTTTATGTTTGCTGATTTTATTGTAAATAAATACGAATATGATTTATTGTACAAAGTAATGCCAATTAAAGCTCGGTTTTTTGTTAGTTTTCGATTTAAAAAACAAAATCTTTTCAACGAGGCATTGGCTGTCCATCCGTTGGTTCTTCCGTCTGAATGTTACACCTGTAGTGTCCACATTCATTGACATAGTATTTTACAGTTTACAGTTCACAGACAGATGTACTTCACACTTAGACATAGGGGAAAGTAGTTTGATCTTCCTGTTCTCAAAACTACCCATGTAACGGGAAGGGGATGCCAGAAATTGAAACTTCTGTAAATGCTAAAACTAATTACACTCGAAAGTTAAAAAACTATGGACGCAGAATGTACGTTATGGTAATGAATTTTCATGAAAATAATCTGGCACCAAACATTTGTTTTAATTCAATGCTTAGGTTTAATTTTCTTTCTTGTAACGCAGAGCTCTAAATTTTGGTGTATAGTTTATTTTTATAACGTAAACCTATGTGCCAAATCTTGTCGCTATAGATTTGTTATTTTAAAATAAAATTCCGAAAGAAAAACCAATTTTTTCCTGAAAACCTGGTTCGATTTCCCTGGCTAACAAACTTGTCCAAGCCACAGAAAGGTACCTGCCAAATTTCATCAAAATCTTCATCATTGTCTTTAGAGTAATCGGTGTGATACATATATATATATATATATATATATATATATATATATATATATATATATATATATATATATATATATATATATATATATATATATATATATAAGTATATACAGTGTGATGATAAAGTTTGGAACATGATTTATAAATGCGTTATTAAATTTTTTCAAGAAAAACGCTCGGACAGGTCAATTTCATCTATTCAATTTTCAACTTATGACATAAAAATTACATTTACGACACCTATTTCTGAACGGTGACGTCATTATAAGTTTTTTAAATTCAAGCATATTTTTTGCGGTTTTTGCATAGATCTGCTTACTACTTTCATGATGATGAAAACATCGGTTCCTGACCACATTTTTTAAAATAGTGTTATTTACTTTAAAATTAGGAAACGTGAGTTTAATGGAAAAAATATTGAACCAAGAAAAACAAACAAAATCTAGCGCAAATGTTGAAATTGTTCTCCACCTACTATTTGACATTGACCGATACGAGTGCAAACACTTTGTATACTGCGCTAAAAAATGTTTGGACTAATTTGCTCCAGTTCAGCACTAATTCTTTGCTGTAGCTACTCCAAATTATTTGGTCTCTTGAAATAAACTTTCGATCTAAAATAACTCCATAGAAAAAATCCAAGGGAGTCAAGTCTGGGGATCGCGGTGGCCACACAATGGCTCCTCGACGATCCATCCATCTTTCACGAAATGTGGCATCTAGTGTGTTAAAAAATGATTTTGACTTTACTTTTTGTTCCACCTGTTAAATACATGACAACGTATCAAAAATCACAAAATCAAGTTTTTATTACTTTCTAAAACCTCATTATTCTAACGAAAACTCGTCCCAAATAAAAACGGTGAGAAATATTTCTTATTTCTTATTAAATTTACGTTTACATTTTTTAAAGTAAATAACGCAATTTCTTCAAAAAAATTGTCATGTCAGGTACTATTTTGTTTTCATCATCATTTAAGCAGGTCTATGGAAGAGCAAAAAAATATGATTGTCATTTTAAAAAAAAGATGACGTCATCATTCAGAAATAGGTGACGTCATAAATGTAATTTTTACGACATAAGTTGGCAATTGAAAAGATAAAATTAACCTGTCCGTCTGTTTTTCTTGAAAAAATTAAATAACGTATTTATGAATTATGTTCCCAACTTTATCATCAGACTGTAATATATATATATATATATATATATATATATATATATATATATATATATATATATATATATATATATATATATATATATCTTTCTTATGTTGTGGGGACAGTCCTCACAAGATTTTTATGTCTTTTGTGTATTATGAGGACAATTGGCGGTTTGTATAAAATGTGTCTTTTCTTTTTAATGTTTCTACACTCAAATATGTTTACATATTAACTTTAATACATTATGTTGTTAGCTCAATAGTTATAATTTCCCTTACACGTTAGCTTCCATCCAGGGCAATTAGTCTATTGCAGAATAAATATCCCAAGTACATTAGCAAAAAAATTACAGGCCTTAAACACGTGGTGAATTAAGTTCTATAGGCTCTACTCGGTTAAGAGTGGAACCTGTAATGGACACTGATAAGTACACTTGGAGAACCCAAATCATCATAACACATCTTTTTAAATACCTGACGATCTTTTCACTAACGAAGTTAGCACATCAGAGGATGAAAAACTTCTTTTCATCCTCTGCTGACGCTAACTTTTGTTAGTGAAACGATCGTCTGGTCTTTAAAAAGATGTGTTGTGGTGATTTTTGTTCTCCAATTGTACTTATTAGGCTCCAAACATGTTGAATTCCTAATAAAAATATATACGAAACTCTTAATTCACTGTTGCCTATTTTGTATGCCTCAAATTGTCTAGCATTTTATAAGTTCGTTTATTTAGTATAATCAAAATATCTTAACAGCTGGTGTCATTATTATGATCATCTATAAAATGTCTTATAGTCAATCAAGTTAGCTCATATACTTTTTTTTTGTAATTGGTTAATACGCCTGTCATAAATAAATCTATAATGCACATACTTTGAAGAGTTTAAATTTATTTGTAAGATATTTGCAACTTACAAACTGTATTATATTTAATAAAAGTAACAAAATGTTATTTTTTTGTAAAGTGAAAGAATATAAACGCTACATTATATATTGTTGTAGTTCAGGTGGAAATACAGCAAGCACTAGGTGAAGACTGGAACATGTGATGAACACTAATAGGTTCACTTTGTAGATTCCAATTCACCACAACATATATTTCCGACCTGACGATCGTTTCATTAACAAAGTTATGGTCATCAGAGTGATTAATAAACTAACCGATTAGTTGATTCATCCCTCTCTAACTTTGTTAGCGAAACGATCTCAGGTGAGAAAATATATTGTGGTGAATTGGGTTACCCAAAGTGTACTTACCTATTCATAAAGCTGTTATTATCTTATTATCTGACCAGACCTGAAGATCGTTTCGAACTAAGTTTGCGTCATCAGAGTGATTAATAATCTAACCATTTGTCTATCCATCACTCTGATGACGCTAACTCTGTTAACAAAACGATCGTCAGGTCAGAAAAATATGTTGTGATAAATTGGGCTCTCCTAAGTGTACTTATTAATCAAGCAAATATCTTATTACATTTAATAACTTACGCGGCTTGCTGGACACTAACTATATATAAATGCTGGGTATCCAAAAAAAGTCTAGTGAATCTATCTCTTAAAAATTATTTAAAAAGTAAAAATTTTCTTTGGAGGTGATTATTCATTAAAAGTATAAACATGAATATTCTGTATAATATTATCTACTGCTTTCTTAAATTTTACATATTGAGATTTCAAGCTCATCTTCTTTTATATTTGACATTTCTAAAATTGACAATTTTAAAAGCAAATTTTTTATAATTTCTAAGAGACGAAGTCAATTTTTAAACAGTCTATATCTTGGCTAAATAAGAACTTTAGAAACAATCAAACTTACAGAGTTAGCTAAAATATATTGATTTTGATAAAAAAGTAATCAGAAGATGTTTCTATACGAAGCGCTAAGTTTATATTACATAAAATAGTTGTCATTATCTCTCTCACAAACAAAAACTTTTTGCAGCAGACTATATATTTCGTCACACTTAAATTGCTCGGAAGGCGTAACATTTGACATGTGATGTTGAAGGCACACAATGTCTTACATTGGCGCATTGACCCTTCATCAGGGAAAAAGGCTTAACTGAATTATTTCCATAAGTTAGCTCTTATGCGTTATTTCTAATTACCCACTCATTAAAAATACTCCCATTGATATACAACTCTCTGTCTAGCTAATATTTGCTATCCAATTCATTATTTTAAATAGAACAATATAGGTAATGCATTTTTAGATTTTACTAAACATTTTAAGAGACTTGTAGGACAGAGAAATGATTAAAATTGGCGGTTTTTAAGTCATTTAAGTTTTAATGGTATTTTTAGAGTGATTTTTTTTAAGACAATCTTATGGCCACTCAAAAGAAAATATATCTAATAAAGAATTGTGTTGCATAAAGTAATTTGTAGATTATAGTTTAATTTAGAAGCTTAAAATGTCAGTTATTGCATTAATATTACCGGGTGAAATCACTTAGCTAAAACTTAGTAAAAATGTAATAATATTGAAGATACACTCTGTATGATCAAGTTAATTTTAGAGTGCTGTTTCCTAGAGTACTTTTTTGGTCGGTGTGTTAGCCTTTTAGTTTAAAGGCTTGTGGCCCTAGGGATTACATCGTGGGTAAAACACTAAGGTTCATCAAAACCGTGTATGAGACCGAATTATTATTTGTTACAAATTGGTTGAATTTTGGAAAGTGTATTTGTTATATTGTCAAATATTTGTAATTAAAATGCACCCGATAATAAGTTATTGTTCTCATTTGATATGAATCGGCATAATTATTTGAACAAAAACTTGCATGCCCAATATAAGTATTTATCACCAAAAAATTATCATAATGTTACCTTAAGGTAAGTGGTCTTATTATTGGCGTTAATTTAAGTTTTACTTTAAGGGTTGGGCCAGTTATATGACTTTTTGTTGAAATAAATACCACAGGATATATGGTTTATTATTTTATTTAATGTAAAAAAGTAAACAATTTACTGTATTGTCTGGTGGAACGTAAACTTAATATATTACGAAAACACAATAATTGTAAAATTTTAAATTAAGTGTCCAGGAAAACTGCGACAGATGTCCAAATTTAAATAACTCAATTTTCTATAAACTTAGAAAGTTGAATTTTGGTGCGTAGTAAGGTCTCTCCCAAGGCAACATATTCGTTAAATTTCATTAAAACAGCTTTGTAATTGTCGGGGAATATTTTTTTTTCTAAAGAAAACTCAACATTTTCCCGGAAAACCCTGTCCGATTTTCCTGGATAACGAACTCATCCAAGCCATTAATAAAAGAAAGGCACTTGCCGAGTTTCATCGAAATCGGTTAATTATTTTTTGAGTTATCAGACGGATACATATATATATATATATATATATATATATATATATATATATATATATATATATATATATATATATATATATATATATATATATATATATATATATATAATTGAAACTGGCCCCGGATATGGTTTCTAGAGGTCCTAGTTAGCGCTCATTTGAAAAAATTTTTGCAAAGTCTCACCATCGATACCTCTCTATTAGTGATTTTTTTAAATAAAAATTCACTAATAATAAATGCATGCATTTTAAAAACAACTCATATCTGATTATCTTAAGTCAGCTTTACATTACTATATTATATTAGATAATTCCAACAAAACTTAAGTATTTGGATACACTATTGTTTATATAGTAAGGAATGAAATAAATATTTTATTTGAAAGAGTTAATTTTTATTTCTGTTTGCTGTATGTCATCTGGGTGCCATGGAAATGGAACTGTTCATATTTATTTTGTTTCTCTGTAGTGACTCATTTTAAAAGGAGGCTGACTTCACGGAATGTGGTAAATGCAAACAGATGTTTTCTTGTATATCCTGTATCTGCCTGTTTGACCATATGTACCTGTTGTTTAAGGTGTATCAAATTATCGATTCCCTAAAGAAAGTTAAACCGTCTTCAAAGAAGCGCTATACGAGAAATAATTATAAATATTGATTTTAAATATACCAATAGCTGTACCTCAAATATAATTTTATACACTAACTAGAAAATATGTAATGTGAAATTATGAACCGGTGTCTTATTCTTAAAGCAATTTTTAAGGAATGCATTTTTCATTTATAGTTTAGTTCTAATTTGGTTATAGTCAACCCCTTCATTGTAACCTATTATTCATTAAGGCGTTGAATATAAATTTGCAGGCTATTCGTCTTTAACATATTTACAGATAATTAGAGGTTTATTTTGTGTTGAAAATGAGTAAACCGACGTTAGGTCCTCTAACCACAAAACATCACAGGTTCTAATAATTTTGGTTTGTTGCATATCCTAAATAGCACAATTAAGTATAAACAGGAAAACCTCTTTGGGATTTTTTTATATTAAAATTGAGTGTCATTGTCTAATTAAATGATTCAGTTAAGAACGAGATTTTGTATTTTTGCTTGTTGCATTCTCTGAACAATGACCAATGACTATTTGGTAAGGAAATGCCACTGTCAGGTCAGGTCAAAATTGTGACTTTTCAATCTTAATTTTCCTTATTTAGTAAAAGGCAATAAACCGACTACAGGAACAACTTAATGTTACCACCCCAGGACTATCTGAACATAATAACGTCAAAACCCTACTCGTTTGCCCAATAATAGATCAATAAAAAATCACCCTGCTTATTAAATTCATCCTTTTTTAAAGCTGGTTAATATATATATATATATATATATATATATATATATATATATATATATATATATATATATATATATATATATATATAATATAAAACTACCTTCTTGAACCTTATATATATATATATATATATATATATATATATATATATATATATATATATATATATATATATATATATATATATATATATATATATATATATATATATATATATATATATATATATATATATATATATATATATATATATATATATATATATATATATATATATATATATATATATATATATATATATATATATATATATATAGACAATGCATTAAATAATGTACTTACTGATGCTATACATTATAGTAGCCAACCCAAAGGAGGGAGTACACAATTCTCAAGTGAAAAAAATCTCTGGACGCAGCAAGTGCGTTATGGTAGTGAATTTTTATTAAATGCTTCAAATTTGAATAACTCAATTTATTATAAACTTAGAAAGTTTAATTTTGATATGTAGTAAGGTCTTTCCTACGGCACAATATCCACCAAATTTCATTAAAATAATTTTCGGAGAAAAATTTGTTTTCGAAAGAAAATTTAAAATTTGAATAACTTAATTTTCTAAAAACATAGAAATTTGAATTTTGGTACGTAGTAAGGCCTCTCCCAAGGAAACATATATAGTAAATTTCATTAGACCAGCTTTGTTATTTTCAGAGAAAAAATTTTTTTAGAAAGAAAACTCAAAATTTTCCCGGAAAACCTCGTCCGATTTTCCTGGCTAACGAACTCATCCAAGCCATTAATGAAATAAAGGCACCTGCCGAGTTTCATTGAAATCCGTTAATTATTTTTTGAGTTATCAGACGGATATATATATATATATATATATATATATATATATATATATATATATATATATATATATATATATATATATATATATATGTATATATATATATATATATATATATATATATACATACATACATACATATATATATATATATATATATATATATATATATATATATATATATATATATATATATATATATATATAGCGGCCACACCGAGTACAGAGAAGAAAATAAGCAATTGCGAATCCAGAGTAAAAGTCTTTATGTCTCTATTTCTCTCTTTAGCTGATCCCGTTTAAAAATGAGTTTGTTGGCCCACGCATGGAATACGCAATAAATTAGATGCTTTATAGGCAAATACAGTTTACAAGTGATATTATCTATTGCCTGTTACCATGTACGGGTGATATGTGATACACGCTGTAAAATGTAAACAGAAATATGCAAGTTTAGAATAAATTGATATTCAAAGAGCCACGTGGCAACACTGTACCGAGAGGCGTGTAACACATTGTTGACACTTCATTTATTCTGGCGGTTTTTCTTAACACAGTCCCAAATTACAATATATCTGGCAGACATTTGACACACTGCAATAAGAACTACAAATGTGACGGATCTCTTTATCTTCAATTTTCTCTGTAAGGAAGAAGTGTTTGTAGAATCAGCACGGTACTGCCATCTCAGAAACCGAAGAGGAACAAATTGTACTGTGCCACTTCAAATCCGTCATATTCCGGGATGACGGTATGTCCGTCACAATAAATGTAATGCTTGTGTGTGTGTGTGTGTGTGTGTGTGTGTGTGTGTGTGTGTGTGTGTGTGTGTGTGTGTGTGTGTGTGTGTGTGTGTGTGTGTGTGTGTGTGTGTGTGTGTGTGTGTGTGTGTGTGTGTGTGTGTGTGTGTGTGTGTGTGTGTGTGTGTGTGTGTGTGTGTGTGTGTGTGTGTGTGTGTGTGTGTGTGTGTGTGTGTGTGTGTGTGTGTGTGTGTGTGTGTGTGTGTGTGTGTGTGTGTGTGTGTGTGTGTGTGTGTGTGTGTGTGTGTGTGTGTGTGTGTGTGTGTGTGTGTGTGTGTGTGTGTGTGTGTGTGTGTGTGTGTGTGTGTGTGTGTGTGTGTGTGTGTGTGTGTGTGTGTGTGTGTGTGTGTGTGTGTGTGTGTGTGTGTGTGTGTGTGTGTGTGTGTGTGTGTGTGTGTGTGTGTGTGTGTGTGTGTGTGTGTGTGTGTGTGTGTGTGTGTGTGTGTGTGTGTGTGTGTGTGTGTGTGTGTGTGTGTGTGTGTGTGTGTGTGTGTGTGTGTGTGTGTGTGTGTGTGTGTGTGTGTGTGTGTGTGTGTGTGTGTGTGTGTGTGTGTGTGTGTGTGTGTGTGTGTGTGTGTGTGTGTGTGTGTGTGTGTGTGTGTGTGTGTGTGTGTGTGTGTGTGTGTGTGTGTGTGTGTGTGTGTGTGTGTGTGTGTGTGTGTGTGTGTGTGTGTGTGTGTGTGTGTGTGTGTGTGTGTGTGTGTGTGTGTGTGTGTGTGTGTGTGTGTGTGTGTGTGTGTGTGTGTGTGTGTGTGTGTGTGTGTGTGTGTGTGTGTGTGTGTGTGTGTGTGTGTGTGTGTGTGTGTGTGTGTGTGTGTGTGTGTGTGTGTGTGTGGTGTGTGTGTGTGTGTGTGTGTGTGTGTGTGTGTGTGTGTGTGTGTGTGTGTGTGTGTGTGTGTGTGTGTGTGTGTGTGTGTGTGTGTGTGTGTGTGTGTGTGTGTGTGTGTGTGTGTGTGTGTGTGTGTGTGTGTGTGTGTGTGTGTGTGTGTGTGTGTGTGTGTGTGTGTGTGTGTGTGTGTGTGTGTGTGTGTGTGTGTGTGTGTGTGTGTGTGTGTGTGTGTGTGTGTGTTTGTTGCGCTATATTTGTGACACCATTGTGTGTGCCTCATCCTGAACTCTGGAGCCTTCACAAATTGTGACTACTTACACTCTGCAGCACAATTTTAAATGTGTTTTTCTCAGTCAATATTCGCCTCAGGACGTCGAGCCTTGGCAATCTTCTATACTCTATGGTGTATTTGCTGTTGCCATCCTACTCATCTTGAAACTTTGCATGGAAGAAATAATATCGTAGATTGTTAAAATTTGTGTGAAAGGCGTCATAATTGAGGTTCATTCCGGTTCACACACTTTAATATTTGTGGCATCTCAAAACCATCCTTGTGCGTGGCGCCCTCTATGAAACTAAGCTCCGTTGTATATTGTGTCGTTTCGCTTTCGAGGCTTTATTCCACATCGATAGTAGCGTGCTATTGTTATCTTGCAATGATGAGCTAAGCGCTTAGAACGGTATTATTCAGATACATGACTAGTAGTCTTCGAACTTCGAATATAGGTATTATACCGTTCAGCATTACTTTACATTTTAGAAACTTTTCATTATGATAATAATGAAAATAATAATAATAATAATAATAATAATAATAATAATAATATGTTATTCTCCATTAATTTATACAAAAATATATCATGAGGAAATTATACCTATAAATTATTAATTTAAAGCTTTTAACTTAAAAATGAATGGAATTGATTAAGCAACTGAGTTGAAAAATTTATAACGCAAACAGAAAAGCGAATTTTAAATAAAAGTACGAACGCTGCGAATGGGTTATGATATCAAATTTTCAAAAATGAATCGAATTTCAAAAACTTTTTCATTATTTACGTATATTTTTTCGTTGGAAACAATTTTTTTTAATTGTTTAATAGGACTGGCTACCGAAATCGTCGAGGAGATTTACAAAAGTTTATATTTAAAATAAAATAAAAAAACGGTTATTTATTTTTTATCGCTGGGATATATAAATAAAATATAATTTTTAATTAGAGCCTCGGTGGTTCAGTGGTAAGCACGTGTACCTCTGAACTGAGGGGTACCCGGTGCTATTCCCAGGGTTTTCCTTTTACGTTTTCAGTACATACTGTACAATTAACGTCAACCGAGGTTGGGAATTGTATTTGTGAACGTTTCACCATTCGGAGGGGGCGTAAAGCCACCGGTCCCGTAGCCATGCGATGTTGGGCACGCTAAAAATACCTACCCTCCTTACAGAAATGCAGGATTTCGGCAAAATTTTCAGGATAGTGAGGTGAAACAGCTCCCTGGCGTCGGTGATTGGCCATAGTCGCGGAAATAGACTGACGTTAAAAAATTAATTTTTCGTCCAGGCTTATTTTCAAAAGCCGAAACTCTACTATTGTTTTTTAAAATTAAAATCAGCTACCCATCATAACTGATTTGTGTGAAAGTAGGTATCACACCGATAACTCAGAAAATAATAGGCCGATTTTGATCAACTTTGGTGAGTACCTTCCTTTTACAAGTGCTTGGACAAGTTCGTTAGTACGGAAAATCTGACCAGTTTTTCCCTTGAAAATTTTAGGTTATCTTCCAGGAAATTTTTATATCTCCGAAAATAATAAGCTACAGCAACTAAATTTGGCACGCGGTTTTATATTATAGAATGTGAATTACATACCAAAATTTAAATACATATTATGCATAAACATACTGCATAATTGGATTCAAAATAAATTGTATAATAATAAAGCCTAATATAATTTAAATATTATGAATTTTTCAGCAAATTTTCGTGTAAAAAATATCTAAATTTTTGTAGTGTTTTTGAAAAAATCATTTTTTGGAAGATGTTTGTTAGGTGTTGGTAATAATAAATGTTTAATGAGTTATTGTTAAAACAAAGTATTTCACATTTTCGTGAAAAATAATTGTCCAGCAAATGTTGGTAAAAAACACAATTTTCGTGTACCCATACTTAGTCAATTTTTTGGAAATTTTCATGCAAACATTTTTTTAATATAATTTTTGTGGATAATTATATCTTGGCAGGTGTGTGAATAGCTTGAGAATAGGTTCGTTGTCAAGAAAAAATGACACCACTTTTTTCGCGAACATTTTTTCAAGATTATTTTCGGAAAATGATTGTACTTTTTCAAACAATAAAGTGATTTTTACGCAATATGGTACATTGTTTCTACTATGTAGGTTATACCAAATTGTATGCCTTTTATTAAAGACATATTTGCCATTAAACATTTTTGTGAAAATTCACTACCATAACGCACTTGCTGCGTCTAGACTTTTTACATTTCATTTTAAATTGTATTCAGTTGTTACCATGGTTAGATATATTCACATCTTTATGAGTATCATACGACGCGACACATCTCTTCTGCCTTTAGGTTACTTGGAATTTTGTCCCGTCATAAATAGTATCTTTTAATGCCAGCGGTTGAGAAAATACCTTGTTTGTACGTTTGCTACAGATACGGTTCATTTCCACATTTAGATATATGCTAAAACATTGGTCGATCGATATTAAAACATGAACCAGGTCCACATGACAAATAAAACCGGTTAAAAGAATGACCTTATTATATTATAAACCCTTCAATTTTAAAGACGTTTAATATCCATACGGCGATTTTCGTAAAAAAGTATAGTGTTATTGAATTTTCGTAGAAAAAAATCACAAATGGGGAGATCCCGACTTTTGAATTTTGAAAAAATTTTTGCAAATGAGCGCGAACTAGGACCCCTAAAACACATATCCTGGGTCAGTTTCAATTTGTATATATATATATATATATATATATATATATATATATATATATATATATATATATATATATATATATATATATATATACCGACTTTGGGTATCATAGCTTTTTTATTTTTTGAGATAAAAATTATTTTCAAAGAAAACTCAAAATTTTCCCGGAAAACCTCATTCGATTTTCCTGGCTAACGAACTTGTCCAAGCCACTTACAAAAGGAAGGTACCTGCCAAATTTGATCAAAATCGGGCCATTATTTTATTAGTTATATATATATATATATATATATATATATATATATATATATATATATATATATATATATATATATATATATATATATATATATTTATATATATATATATATATATATATATATATATATATATATATATTATTTTATGAGTTTTCTTTGAAAATAATTTTTATCTCAAAAAATAAAAAAGCTATGATACCCAAAGTCGGTAGGTACGCTTACGATATAAAAAGTAAACTATACACCAAAATTTAGATTTCTATGTTACAAGAAAAAAAAATTATGATAAAGTATTTAGTGCCAGAGATGAAAATTAACTACCATAACGTACTTGCTGCGTCCAGACTTTTGTCTTATAGACATACCGTATAACTTTGAAAGGGCGGTAGTACTTGCAACTGTCCACACCGTGCGGATATTTCTGAGCAGTGAGGATGTGTCGTGTTGTCGTTCAGGGCCCGTTAATTTGGAAAGGGGTCCATCTGAGCTCAGTCCCTCTGGTATCTGAGATACCTGGGATGAGTGAATGTTTCCCTTTGAGGGAGTCTGAAAGCCCTTCAGGCTAAAGTCCATATTAATAATAATAAAATTGTTTAAAAAATTATGAAATTTGCCGATGACGTTCCTTTTCCTTTAAAATGTTCTTTTGGAGAATTTGGTATTTTTAAAAATAACTGTTATTTCAGTGAAATTTGGTACGCAACTTGCTTTACGGCGAATCTAGCACGTACCAAATCTCGAATTAAAATCGAGTTATAGACATTTAAACTTTGTTTGCTTCTTCAGTAGACCAAATAAAGGGCAAACAACAAAAGTTTTTTTTTTACGATAAACACCGCTTATCAAATTGGATGGACCAGAGGAAAGTAATTTTGGGCTAATGAGCTGGAAAGTTTTAAGACTGTTGAGATTAGTTTGTAGAAAAAAATGGCTAAATAGGATATTAAAGGCTAAAACTAAGTTGTTGCTTGTGGCTGATGGATCAAAAAGTCAGTTAACAAATGTCACAAATAACTTGAAATTACCTCTAAAAAAGTTTTGTAAAAATCATTTTTGACCATTGAATAAAATAATAAGCTGTTCGATATGCAATAATAGATTTTATTTGAGTCTCGGTTGTTCAGGGGTACGATTTTGCTGGACCTCTGGTGTAATAGATGAAAATCCCAACTTGGTCAATCTTTGTACAGTTTTGACTTCAAGTTTCAAGAATTGAAAAATTTGCCCCTGAGGATGGCTACTAATTAGCTGAAACGCGTAGGGTTTAATAATAAATTTACTGTCTGGCTCTGAAGACTTTCATTGAGTATTTGATAGTAGTTGTTGTCAGTTGTTAAACTGCAATTGAGAAACAGTTTATTTCACAAAAATGCATAAAATAATATATCTACAGATGATTGGTTACGGAGATAAAACTCGATCACCGATGGAAGTTGCTCGCTTAATTCAAAACAAATTTCCCGATTTGCCGTCTATATCCCATAGGAAAATTAGTAAAACTAATAGGAACTTTCCCAAGCTTGGATATGTAAGGCAGATACAAAAAAAAACTTCTAACCCACTGTTTAACGAATATAATGCTCGAGTTTAAAAAAGTTTGGACGCAGCAAGTGCGTTATGGAAGTGAAGTTTCTTAAAATCTGTTTAATAGAAAATATGACTTTTTAATGCAAGCAGGAATCAATTTGGTCACCGCTATAGCCTATATAGTAGGAACAATGTACCATATTTTAACAACATAACTTGTTTGAAAATGTACAAAAATTTTCCGGCAATAAGATTAAAACATTTCCGAGAAAACTCGTTTCCTAGCTGACGAACCTTAAGTTAATAGCAAAGTGCGTTATTAAATTTTGAAGCTTTTATTAAAAATTTGCTACTAAAACGCAATTACTTCGTCTCGATTTTTTTTACAAACATGCATCATATTTCGATAAAAATGCAATAAGTAATGTTCAAAAAAAAAGTAGGTATAACCAACGATTTATTGGCCAACCTGTGTTTGTCAAAATAATTTTATAAGATGCAGCTCAAAACACCTCATAGGTAACGTATACAATTTTTTCTCGTATATTGCATAATAACAATTATATTGAGCTTTACCCTAGAAATGCGTCACACTGTATATATGTAAACAGAAAGCAAACCCGGATATGAATTCTAGGGGGGCTACTTTGCGCTCATTTGAAGAAATCATTTTAGAATTTAAAGGCCGCGGTCTCCTCATTAACGAATTTTTTCTATGAAAAAATTAGCTAAATATTATAGACCGCTAAACCATAAATTGAACTAAAACTACTTCCAAAGCATCAGAGAAAGTGTCTATTTTAAATGAATTTTCTGGAAATATTTTATTAAAATGAAGGGCAATAATGGTTTAAGCTGAAACTTAAGGGTTTGAAGAGCACTCTTTACATAATCCGTATTTCTGTCAGGTTCTTCGCCTAAATGTTGCTAATTTTGACGATTCAAATCGCGACTTTTGACGTTTTGAGGAAAACCCCAATTTTTTTCTCTACATGCCTTTAACATTTTTGTCTTTAAACATACAGACCTAAATTTTGGTACATTGTTCACCCTTTATATATATATATATATATATATATATATATATATATATATATATATATATATATATATATATATATATATATATATAGTTATAGTAGAGCGCGCCTAGTATTTTTTCTAAATTCAAAAGTCGGGATCTCCTCGTTAGTGAATTTGTTTTAAGAAAATTCACTAAAACAAGCACTTGTGAAGCCACGGGAAAAGTTTACGACTGTATTAAAAATGGAACAGTTTCACTAAGTTAGGGCAAGAATAAGCAACTAGATATGCTATTCAAATTGAATTAAGTCTTAAAACTTTCATCTCCTCTTTGTGTAATTATTTTTTATATAAAAACACGCTAAAAATTCATCCGAATAACAACAATCTGATTAGATAACGGTAAAGTGAAATGAGAAAAAAAAATTGAAAAAAGTAAAGTCACTAACTAGGATTCGAACTCGTCATGCAGGAATCGAATCCACGTTGTGCAGACCACTGAGCTACCTCGACATGTGTTTATTAGTGGTATCTCGCGCAATTCATTATTCAACGTTTTTCAATATACACAAAACCATTCTGATTTACAATGCATTTTTTTGCTTATGTTTTAACGAAATTAAGGAAAATAACGACTTAGACTCATATCTAGGAGCTTGTTAGTCATTTCTTGTAGTATTTTTCACTTCCATTCGTACTTAATCAATTTTGACCTTTTAGCTTTCTTGAATCAGATTTAATTAATTAAAAATTAATTAATCCCTAACTTTTTTGGCTTTTAAGATAGAGATCTGAATTTTGGTATACAGTATACACTTTATGACTTATATATATATATAGATATATATATATATATATATATATATATATATATATATATATATATATATATATATATATATATATATATATATATATATATATATATATATATATGTATTTATGATCCACACGGTAACTCAAAAACTTATTAACCGATTCTGATAAAACTTGGCAAGAACCCTTTTTTTTATTAACAGCTTGGATGAGTTCGTCAGCCAGCCCTATCGGACCAGTTTTTCTTTAAAAAAAAAACCCGAAAAGAAAATTGTATCTCAAAAAATAAGAAAAGTTATTTTTGATAAAATTTGGTTGGTATGTTGCCCACGTAAATACCTTACTACATACCAAACCTCAACTTTCTAGGTTCATAGAAAATTGAGTTCTAAAAATTTGAAGCATTTAATGAAAATTCGCTAGCATAACGCATTTGCTCCGTCGCGAAATTTTTAATTGATTTATAAAAAATACTTTTCTTGATTTAACTAAAATGTTTGCCGAAATCTTATATGAAATGCAATCTACGATCTTTTAGCACCAACATAAATCATAGACTTTGTATTTAAACTTTATAGGTAGGTACCCTACTTTTATTTGACAGAATAAATTTGAAAATCTATCTCTCCCTTCCTTCCTTTCTCCTGAGTCAATAAAGTGATAAACGTACAAACATATATAAACCAGTTGTAAAACTTGGAACGCAGGAAGCGCATTTCCATAAACTTTTTTTACATATAATTGACAAATTGTTTTTACAAAAGAGAGAGGAATAAAACATCAAATTGGCAGACTTGATAACCTATAAGTATTTCTGATAACTTGCGATATGCAAATATGAGTGGCTACATCGACCGTGCAATACAGAAATATGTCAACGTGCCTTTAATTGCAGTTAAGCAACGTCGGTCACGGTCAGTTCTTGGATGAGTGACCAGTTTGTAATCTCGCCCGGGCCTGATGTTTGAAGAAAACATTTTTTTGTTAATTTTCGTAAAACGCATTTTTAAGCGAATTTTCATAAAAAGCATTTTTGTTTTACCCAAAAACAATCCAGACCGTTCGAATGTAGGGTGCTAACTGTATACCAAATTTGAAGACGATATCTCAATTCGTTCTAAAGTTGTATGGGCTACAAGAAGACAGGCATAGAAACCTACAGAAAAAAATGTTGGTTCCCAAATCCTGTTTCCTATATGTCTTGACATTTTTTACCGGGTTTAAGCGAAAAAATTTTTTTGAAATTTTTGTCGCCGATGCCATAGTTCCTTCACACGTATACAAGTAAAATTAATCACTAATAATAATAACCTTTCATTCTTGATAATGAGACAAAATTGAAAACACACCAATCATAATGCAGGAGATGTTCAAATGTGGAAGTAAAATTAATCACTTATAACCTTTTATTCTTGATAATGAGACAAAATTGAAATCACACCAATCGTAATGCAGGAGATGTTCAAAACGCATGCCTTCAACGTCCTGGCAGCAACCTAAACGTGAATAAAAATATCTTTTATAATTAATCAGCATCTTAGGCGTGACCGACCTAATGGCAATCGTTTTCGTCTTTCTAAGTTAGTTAAATCACGTGGTTTAGTTTTCTCTACCATACTTTTCACATATACCCATGAGAAGAAGTCTGATAGCTTAAGATCGCGTGATCGTGTTGGCCATTCTAACGCTCCTCGCCTCCCTATTCATCAATCTGGATATGATAAGTCGACGTACTGCTGGGCATTGATTTTGTAATGTGTCCGTGCTCCATCCCGCTGGAACGATATCACATTTGCTGGAACTTGTGGGTTTGCTCGATCAGGATATAAGTTTGCCAAAGTTGGCACTACATTATTTTGGAGCAGTGCTAAATAATTATCTCTTCAAATTGCAATCAATGAAAAAGGGACCGATGACATGGTTTCCAACTATTCTTGTTCAAACATTAATCATTTCATGGTATTGCGTATGTTCTTCTTTCATCCAATGTGGGTTTTCTTTAGAACAGTATCGACGGTTTTGTTCATTGGCATGACCATGAGGTGTAAAACTGCGCTCATCACAAAACAAAACACGGTCTAGTTGGATAACATTGTTATCTAACATTTATTTTATTTGATCACAAAAACAAGTTTTTCTATCAAAATCGTCTTTCATGACGACTTTTTATCCATACATAACCATACATCCACACATATGGATGTATTTTATCTTCTTTTAATATTCGAATGGCTAACATCAAATGTTGACGACTCGAAGTATGTGGTCTTTTTAGTGAATTTTCTTTAAAAAATTCACTAATGAGGAGATCCCGACTTTTGAATTTAAAAAAAATTCTTCAAATGACCGCGAACTAGGCCCCCTAGAACCCATATCCAGGGTCAGTTTCAATTTTTTAATGTTTATATATATATATATATATATATATATATATATATATATATATATATATATATATATATATATATATATATATATATATATATATATATATATATATATATATATATGTATGTATGTATCACACGGATAATTCAAACAGTAATAATCCGATTTTGATCAAATTTGGCACATACCTTCCTTTTGTAAGTGGCTTGGATATGTTCGTTAGTCAGGAAAATCGGCTCGGGTTATCCCGGAAAATTTTGTGTTTTCTTTCGAAAAAAATTTATATCTCCAGAAATTCCAAAGTAAGGGCAACGAAATTAAGTAAGCTGCTTTCTGTCATAAAGTGTATACTGTATACCAAAATTCAGATCTCTATCTTAAAAGCCAAAAAAAGTTAGAGATTAATTAATTTTTAATTAATTAAATCTGATTCAAGAAAGCTAAAAGGTCAAAATTGATTAAGTACGAATGGGAGTGAAAAATACTACAAGAAATGACTAACAAGCTCCTAGATATGAGTCTAAGTCGTTATTTTCCTTAATTTCGTTAAAACATAAGCAAAAAAATGCATTGTAAATCAGAATGGTTTTGTGTATATTGAAAAACGTTGAATAATGAATTGCGCGAGATACCACTAATAAACACATGTCGAGGTAGCTCAGTGGTCTGCACAACGTGGATTCGATTCCTGCATGACGAGTTCGAATCCTAGTTAGTGACTTTACTTTTTTCAATTTTTTTTTCTCATTTCACTTTACCGTTATCTAATCAGATTGTTGTTATTCGGATGAATTTTTAGCGTGTTTTTATATAAAAAATAATTACACAAAGAGGAGATGAAAGTTTTAAGACTTAATTCAATTTGAATAGCATATCTAGTTGCTTATTCTTGCCCTAACTTAGTGAAACTGTTCCATTTTTAATACAGTCGTAAACTTTTCCCGTGGCTTCACAAGTGCTTGTTTTAGTGAATTTTCTTAAAACAAATTCACTAACGAGGAGATCCCGACTTTTGAATTTAGAACAAATACTAGGCGCGCTCTACTCTAACTATATATATATATATATATATATATATATATATATATATATATATATATATATATATATATATATATATATATATATATATATATCTATATAAAGGATGAACAATGTACCAAAATTTAGGTCTGTATGTTTAAAGACAAAAATGTTAAAGGCATGTAGAGAAAAAAAATTGGGGTTTTCCTCAAAACGTCAAAAGTCGCGATTTGAATCGTCAAAATTAGCAACATTTAGGCCAAGAACCTGACAGAAATACGGATTATGTAAAGAGTGCTCTTCAAACCCTTAAGTTTCAGCTTAAACCATTATTGCCCTTCATTTTAATAAAATATTTCCAGAAAATTCATTTAAAATAGACACTTTCTCTGATGCTTTGGAAGTAGTTTTAGTTCAATTTATGGTTTAGCGGTCTATAATAATATTTAGCTAATTTTCATAGAAAAAATTCGTTAATGAGGAGACCGCGGCCTTTAAATTCTAAAATGATTTCTTCAAATGAGCGCAAAGTAGCCCCCCTAGAATTCATATCCGGGTTTACTTTCTGTTTACATATATACAGTGTGACGCATTTCTAGGGTAAAGCTCAATATAATTGTTATTATGCAAGATACGAGAAAAAATTGTATACGTTACCTATGAGGTGTTTTGGGCTGCATCTTATAAAATTATTTTGACAAACACAGGTTGGCCAATAAATCGTTGGTTATACCTACTTTTTTTTTGAACATTACTTATTGCATTTTTATCGAAATATGATGCATGTTTGTAAAAAAAATCGAGACGAAGTAATTGCGTTTTAGTAGCGAATTTTTAATAAAAGCTTCAAAATTCAATAACTCACTGGTCCGATAGGGCTGGCTGACGAACTCATCCAAGCTGTTAATAAAAAAAAGGTTCTTGCCAAGTTTTATCAGAATCGGTTAATAAGTTTTTGAGTTACCGTGTGGATCATAAATACATACATATATATATATATTATATATATATATATATATATATATATATATATATATATATATGTATATATATATATATATATATATATATATATATATATATATATATATATATATATATATATATATATATATATATATAAACATATAAAAAATTCAAACGGACCTTGGTTTCGGGTTCTAAGGGCCGAAATTCACGCACATTTAAAAAAAATTGAAAAGTCCTACCATCGATACTTCTCTAAAAGTGATTTTTTAAAAATAAAATATCGCTAAAAATTATAGGGGTATCTTGGTTCCAACGAAAAACATATACCTAATTTGAGAGCGTAATTATCTTCGGTATTCAGTAGTTACCACTATTACGAATGTTTCCATCCTTATCTGTATCTGTATTGTTCAAGGTTATAAATAGTTAATAATACAACACAAGTAGGGAAATATTATTTTCAGTTTTTTTTTTGGGGATTCACTGTTACAGTTGTCCTTCGGGTTTTTGTATATAATATTACCACAGCATACTATATAACTTAGCTGTGTGATATTACTACCTCTCTGGATATAAAGACGAGGAAAGAAACTGTAGCAATCTCCTGATCTCGTGCACCTGACAAACAATGCGAAACTAGTTTATGAAGGAACGTGCGAAGTTAAACCATAATGATAGACAGAGACACACGTTAACGTTACGACGTTAACACAATGTTAAGAACAAAGTGGCAAGTGGCTGGTGTGTTGTGTGGATAGTGGTGTCGTGACTAGTACCTGACGTTTAGCAGCCTCGAGGCCAGCAGTTTAACCCATTATTTTTTCAATAGCCGATAAGGTGTATGGTTTATGGTGTTCTATCTAATCTTTCTATAGTTTTTGAGGTAAGTGATCTTAATAATTTAATTCAACATTAGATAAAATTGTGCATTTACAAGCTAACAATGTTTTCCGACGGTCATATACCTACGCAAAAAAATATTCTCATAGGTACACAATTAGTTTATGACCCCTGTAAATATTTTAACTCATTTTTTTTTCTGAGACATACCCATTTTTAGCAAACTAATAAAAAAATACTATGCTCAAAGCTTAAAATTTAAATTTTACTTGTTTATCGAAGTAGATTTAGGGTTGCCAGATACAAATCTGAAAAAGGGGGAGGAGGTATTGTTTTAGATGTATTCTTTTTTCGGTGAATTTGCAGACAACCTCCCCAACAGTTTTAGATAAAACGACTGCTGACAGACAAAGTTTAGGATCTTCTTTGCATAAGAGACAATAGAAGAATTTTTGCACATTTGTTAGATCAAGTTCTATTTATTTTTAGTGAAAAAATTCACACTGGGGAGATCCCGACTTTTGAATTTTGAAAAAATGTTTGCAAATCAGCGCGAACTAGTACCCCTAGAACCAATATCCGGGGTCAGTTTCAATTTTTATATGTTATATATATATATATATATATATATATATATATATATATATATATATATATATATATATATATATATATATATATATATATATATATATATATATATATATATACATATGTGTGTGTGTGTATCACACCGATAACTAAAAAAAATAATGGACCGATTTTGATAAAATTTGTCATCTACCTTTGATAAGTTCGTTATTCAGTAAAATCGTACCAGGTTTTCCGGGAAAATTTTGGGTTTTCTTTCGAAAAAAAAATCTTATCTCCAAACATAAAAAAGCTATGGTAATTAAATTTGGTATACAAGTTTACTACGTTAAAACGAAACTATATACCAAAATTTAGATTTCTATGTTACAGGAAAAAAGTTGTAAAACATATTTTGTGCCAGATCATTTCTATGAAAATTCATGCCATAATGCACTTGCTGCGTACAGACTTTTTAAATGTGGTTTATTTCGGTTTAGCAACTACCATTAGACTATTGACAATGAATAATAATCAAAAATTAGTACATCAGAGCTTGCTAACTAAAAAGACGTCTAATTTAGAGATTAATTCAAGGCCATATGGTCAAATTCAAATAACTCCAAAACGGTAGATTTTAAGTACGGGTGTGCTTATACTAGTCGAAAGGGAATTAAAATCTGCATCGAATAAAATGATAAAATATAAGATGTTCTGTCTAAAATAACAATGTTATTGGGATTGAATTTGTCTAAATTGGTCGGTCTATACTGAGCACTCTGTAGACGTCATCGAACGTTTATCCAATTAACAATACAGTATTGCTCTCTGGTATTAACTGTAGAAAATTTCAAATAATAATGATTTTCGAAAAAAAAAATTAAATCTCGGAAACTGTTCATTTTTAGTAAATTTTCTTTACAAAAATTCACTAAGGAAGAGATTGCGACTTTTGAAAAAAAATAATTTAAATGAGCGCGAACTAGGTCCTCCGGGGTCAGTTTCTATATATATATATATATATATATATATATATATATATATATATATATATATATATATATATATATATATATATATATATATATATATATATATATATATATATATATATATATATATATATATATATATATATATATATATATATATATATATATATATATATATATTTCTATAATGCTGTGGCAGTAGTTTGAGTTACAGAATTAATCGTTTAATGGTCTATAATTTTTAGCGAATCTCCGTAAAAAAATTCGCCATTGAGGCGACCCCATATCCGGGGTAAGTTTCGGTTTTTATATATTTTCATATATACAGGGTGTCGCATTTTTACGGTAAAGCTCAATATATCCGTTATTATACAAGATACAAGAAAACTTGTATATGTTAATTATAGGGTGTCTTGGGCTGCATCTTTTAAATTTATTTTTACAATCAGAGCCTGGCTTATAACTCGTTGGTGGCACAAATTGTCTTTTTTTAAAAATCGAACACGCCTTATATTATCGCATTTCTGCATTTTCCTTCGAAATATAATGAATGTTTGTAAGAAAAGAAATTCATGATACAGCAATTGCGTTATGGTAGCGAATATTCATTAAATGCTTCTAATTTCAATAGCTCAGATTACTATTAAGTTAAGGTTCGTTGGCCAGGAAACCAGTTTTTTCGGGAATATTTTAAGTATATTGTGATAAAATATGGTACATTGTATCTACTATATTAGGTATAGGTTATACTGTTTAACAAATTTGATGCCTGCTTTCATTAAAAAAAGACATATTTGCTATTGGAAAAATGGAGAACAAAATTGTTTATGGATTTTCGTGAAAACAATTTTTTCAAATTTCATGAAATTTTGTCGCAAAACTTTTTGTGAATAATTATATCTTGGTAGGTGGGTAAATAGCTTGAAGAAGTATGTTGGCCAGGAAAATCGGACAAGTTTTTTCGGGATCATTTAAAGTTTATTTACGCAAAGTTTTTATACTTTTTCAAACAATAAAATTATTTTGATTATATATGGTACATTATTTTTACTATATAGGGTATACTGGTACCAAATATGATGCATGATTTCATTAAAAAGATACATATTTGCTATTAAAAACATTTGTAGAAAAATTTACTGCCATAACGCACTTGCTGCGTCCAGACTTTTTATTTTATTTACTTTGATTTGCTTATGTTAGGTTATATAGTTAGTGGGTCATTACACTCCCTCTGCTGCGACCTTAGTGTTCTATTATGGTTCTGCGTGCATCTTAGTTGTTAGTTGTAAGATTTCTGTAAAACTATATCGATCTTGAAAACGGATATTAAAGTTTACTATTGGCTAGTACAGGTGACCGTAAGGCGAGTGTGCCACGCGCTTCGTAAACTTAAACATAAGAGAGTGGTCTGAACTTAAATGTTAGAGAAAAATGGTTAACTGGTAGGTGCTACTGTTATCTGTTATCGGTTTGTAACACTACCTTATATTAGCTCAAACATTATATGACAATATCAGTGTCAACTGAAAATAAAAAGTCTGGACGCAGCAGGTGCGTTATGGTAGCGAAGTTTCATGGAAATATTTTTAACTTACAAGGATGGTTTTGAGATGCCACAAATCTTAAAGTGTGTGAACCGGAATGAACCACAATTATGACGCCTTTCACACAAATTTTTACAATCTATTATATTATTTCTTCCATGCAAAGTTTCATGATGAGTAGGATGGCAACAGCAAATACACCATAGAGTATAGAAGATTGCCAAGGCTTGACGTCCTGAGGCGAATATTGACTGAGAAAAACACATTTAAAATTGTGCTGCAGAGTGTAAGAAGTCACAATTTTTGAAGGCTCCAGAGTGTAAGAAGTCACAATTTTTGAAGGCTCCAGAGTTCAGGATGAGGCACACACAATGGTGTCACAAATATAGCGCAAGAAACACTTAAGGCTTTGTTAAACACACTTCTTACGGCATTTTTGTACATACCCCGCATTCCTTTCATCACCCTTGTCTAAAAATGGCCAACTTTGTAGTTTCAAATTGTGACTTTACGTTTTAAAAGGAAAACTATAAAGTTTTCTAAGTTACTTTCTGATATATCTTGATTTTTTTTGCGCCAATAAAACTTAATGTTTGTAATATGCAGCAGATTTTGCTAACCATACAAGGCATTTTGGTTTCTTCAAATTTATTTTTCTTGAAATTTCTATAAATTTTCTTGATTTAACTTCAGATATAAATTCTGGTGTATCTATAGTTTAGTTTTTTATAGACTGCACCTGCGTACCAAATTTGTTTGCTATAGCTTTCTTATTTTTGGAAATACATCAACTTTCTGAAAGCAAATCAAATAGACACTAGTCCGATTTTTCTGTCTTAATGAATTTATCCAAGCAAGCCATTTACAAAAGGGAAGTACTTGTCAAATTTCATTAAAATCGGGCCATATATTTTTTTTAATTGTCAGTGTGATATATATATATATATATATATATATATATATATATATATATATATATATATATATATATATATATATATTACATACATACATACATCAATACTTACACATGCAAAATTGGCGCTTATGAAAATTTACGAAAAGGCAAACTTGTGACACAGTTGCTAGGCGCCACCCGGCAATGCAAAAGGCACAGGATGGATTCTCGGGAAACAAATAGGCATTACAATAAAATATTTCTACAATAGTTAGGTTGCAAGAAAATAATGTATAATAGAACAATTAAGTTAAATACTTAGAACTAAACTCTAAAAATTCTAAAGTATCTTATCTGTCAGGTTTCAGTTATATAGCACCAGATATTCTTACAAATTTCATCATATTCTAACCATGGAAAGATTGTCACGGTCAGCAAAGATTTTACAAATGCTAAATCTACCCAAATATGAGACCACCAAAGGTTTGGATCCAGAACTCAGAGAAAAAGCTATTTCGGGAATGAAAGGTATCAAATTTTTCATTTCATAGTGTTCTGTTGCAAAGCTGCACCTCTTCTGATAATTTGTGAGAAGGTAGGCCTTAATCGGCTAGCCTATACTTATGTTTAGATAATTGTAATTTTTTGTGTTCTCTCTATTTTTCAGGTAAACCACAGAGGAATAAACACTCTGAAGAAAATGAAGAAAATATAGTCTCATCCACGAGTAATAACGAGTGTTTTGCAAATCCAAATTTCCTTTGGCCAAAGAGATCTTTACATTCACCAATTGTTACGGAAAAATATATAAAACCACACATCAGTGAAAACAATGATGTTGCAATTACTACAGGTATATTGTACATAATCTACACTAAGTGGCTTACGAAGGCGGTCCAGTCGAATAACTTTTATTGTCAATCATGAGCTTTCCACAAATTACCAAGCTTGTATATTTCCAAACTTTGGGCTAATTAATTGAGATGGAAGTAGGGGTAATTATACACTAAAGTTCTCAAAGAACAAGAGTTTTGTTATTTAAAAACCTGGTAGATCACCTAATGGATAGTAGGCTAAATAAAGAGGATTCTTTTATGTTTTTGAATGCATATAAAAAAATTGTAATTTTTTGGAAATACCCGGAACAGATGGCTGTGTTGTAGTTGAACGTTTGTTTGGCTGCTGTAGGTGTACTCAGGTTCGTTTATCGGTGATGTCAGTTTCTGCTAGTAAGTGTTAGGTGTCTGTTGTATTTTTTTATGTAACCTGTTGCACAGCTTCCGGGAAGAAGAGTGTTATTTATTTAAATTGTTTTTGTATATAGGATGTTCTATTTTTACTCTAACCTACCTAACTTAAAATACACAGTAATCCTGTTTAGCTTGGTCTTTAAAATAATAACAATTTTTGAAAATATTCCCTCTTGTCAAGATAAATATAAACGCCCATTATTCAGTTTTTGAATACGAATTTGGTACTTTCAATGAGTCTTTATTTTAAAAAAAACTCGCTAATATAGAAGTCATGACTTCTTGAGAGAACAAATGTGTTTTAGGAAAAATACATTTTTTAATTTTAATATCTTTTCTATTTTCATCGGAATGTGCCATTTTGGAATTATACGAGTAGTTGGTCCCAAATTAATATACGATCTATATATATATATATATATATATATATATATATATATATATATATATATATATATAATTTATATATAATTTATATATATATATATATATATATATATATATATATAATTTATATATATATATATATATATATATATATATATATATATATATATATATATATATATATATATATATATATATATATATATATATATATATATATAACGCACTTGCTGTCTTTGGAGTTTTTTGTTATAAAGTCATTCCTACTCATTTTTTTTAGAAATGTGAGGGTTTTCAACAAAAACTTGTTTAATAGTAGCCAGCGTACAAAACAATCTATTAAATTATTAAGGTCTGTAATAGTAAAAAAAAAGTCTGGACACGCACCTGCGGTTTTGACAATCTTTTCATATGTATATACTATCTTATTTTTGTGTTTTTAATTTTCAGCTTTTACATCAGTTAGACCTTCTAAAGACAAAATCCTACATACTTACATTAATAATCATGCTGTAGCTGCCAGTCCAGTTACCACATTTTCGAACATATTCCGGAATTCTTCCAAATCGAGTACTTTTGTCCAGGATGAAAATGAATCTCATGATATACCTGAACTTTTAGAATCTACGGGAGAAAATAACACAAGCGGAAGTGATTACGTTCCATCGGATACTGACGCTACAACTGATGAAGAAATTGTTAAATCACCTACAAAGTCAACAAAAAGAAAACAAAAGGAAATACTAAAAAGTAGCCAAAAAAAATATAAAGTTTCAAGTGTACCATCGAAGAAACGAAGTCGTCAAATATTTAAGTGCAGTGAGGAAATACATTGCTCTGGTTCTGAAGTTCCCAGTTCAACGTCTGAGAATTATGAAATGTCAACTTTCGTACTGGGCTCTGACAATTCCTCAAGCATTCATAAAAGCGACAACCATGTCAACATTTTGGCGGCAACAAAAAATAATGGAAAAAGAATTAGAAATAAAAGTCATGCTTGTTATTTCTGTCAAAAGACTCTCCAGAACTCCGCCAGACATTTGGAAGTAACTCATGCAAAGGAAATGGATGTTGCAAAATTACTGGCAATGCCAAAAAAATCTAAAGAAAGGAGAGATGGTTTTGGTGTCCTTATTCGAGTGGGTGATTTTTATCACAACACAGATGTAATTTCTGCCAAACGAGGTGAATTAATATTGGCTCGACGCCCAACCGAAGAAGAAGCAAAATTTGTTACCCAGAATGACTATGGACCTTGTCCGCATTGCTTGGGGTTTATGTTAAAGAAACATCTATGGTATCATGTTAAAAAACATTGCACTGTTAAAAAAAGCAGAGATAGTGATGGAAATGATAGACATATTATTGCTGAAAGTGATGCTCTATTGAACAGTGCTTATGGTACACAATTATCGGCAGATTTTATTGCACACGTGTCATCCAAATTGCGGGAGGATGAAATTGGAAAATATTGCCGGAATGATATACTAATACTAAGATTTGGCGCTATGCAGTTTGAAAAGTATGGAATAACCCAATGCGAACTGATCAGGCAAACTATGAGACAGTTAGCTCGATTTACTTTAAAGTTACATGAAATTGACAAGAGCAAAGGAAGTTTATCAGATTTTCTTGTACCAGAAAAATTTGACTCAATAATTCATGCTACAAAATCTTTATGTGTGACACACCAGAATTTAGTTCGCAGGCCTGAATTTAAGACACCTTCGCTAGCTTTAAAAATTGGATATGCTTTAAAAAAATGTGCTGTCATAAACCAAGGAAGCTGTTTGAGATCAGGTAATCTGTCAAAATACAAAATCTTAAAGGGTTTTTTAACATTAATGAAAGCCGAGTGGTGTACCAGAATATCATCTAACGCATTAGCAACATTGTATACAAGAAAGTTCAGTGCAACTCAGCTGTTACCTCTGACAAGCGACCTGCTTAAACTTAGCCAGCATATGGACGATGAAATGGTTAAACTGCGAGAATCTCTTTTAAGCAGTCCTTCAATTAAGCAGTGGTCACTGCTAGCTTGTGTGACACTTAGTAAAGTAATTGTTTTTAATAAGAGGAGATCTGGGGAAGCATCTCGTATGACACTTTGTGACTATAAGTCCAGGCCCAAATGGTCTGAACAGTGTACCGATGAACTCAAGGATTCACTTTCTGACTTCGAGAAGAAGTTGGCAAATAGACTCACTATAGTTGAAATTGTCGGTAAACGCGGCAGAAAAGTGCCTGTACTGTTGACTGAAGATACAAAAATGTCAATTGACAACCTTAATCAGACAAGAGGTGAGGTTGGTATTTTAAAAGAAAATCCTTTTGTGTTTGCTCGTACTGGAAATTCAATTGCAAACATGAGAGGACATGATTGTCTTAAAAAAACGTGCTCTGAAGCTTTCTTAGAAAATGCAGAAAATATTACCAGTACGAAATTGAGAAAATACATAGCAACGGTCTGCCAGGTATTCAACTTATCAGAAACCGACTACGATTGGCTTGCTAGGCATCTTGGGCATGACATCAGGACACACCGTGAGTTTTACAGGCTACACGAAAGTGCTGTTGAGCTAAGCAAAGTTAGCCGTTTACTAATCGCCGTAGATACGGGGAAAGTAAATGAATTTGCAGGAAAAAGATTGGAAGAAATCAATTTTGAAGGTAATCTATTCTCGCTTCTATATCAAGTAAAGGTGTTTGCACTTTGGTTTCTTTCAGATATGCCAATAGTAGAAGAGGAAAGTGAAATTGAAGAGGAAGAGGATGACAATGAAAAAATGGAAGCTTTTATAGAAAATGAGAATGTGCAACAAAAAGGTAAATTATAACGAGATATAAAAATGATATTGATTCCTCTAGTATTTATACTATTTTAAAGTTCCACAGTGCTGTTTTCTACAAACATGTACAATAACCACTTGTAATTTTTTGCACCATTGTCATACGCCAACAAAAACATAACCATCAGTGGACCAAGAGTATTTTTTTATTGTCATCACTAATTATATTTGGTGTAAAACTAGTTTTCGCACTGACACTTTAGTAAACAAGCTCTTTATTAGCGAATTTTTATAAAAATAATTTGCTATAAGTTACAATTTTTAGATATTATGTTTTATTTTTGCGTTATCTCTGTGATATATATATATATATATATATATATATATATATATATATATATATATATATATATATATATATATATATATATATATACTATATGTATGTATGTATGTATGTAGATACATACATACATACATATACATATCTGCCAACAAAAACATAACCATCAGTGGACCAAGAGTATTTTTTTATTGTCATCACTAATTATTTTTGGTGTAAAACTAGTTTTCGCACTGACACTTTAGTAAACAAGCTCTTTATTAGCGAATTTTTATAAAAATAATTTGCTATAAGTTACAATTTTTAGATATTATGTTTTATTTTTGCGTTATCTCTGTGATATATATATATATATATATATATATATATATATATATATATATATATATATATATATATATATATACTATATGTATGTATGTGATACATACATACATACATATACATATCTAGCGGTAAAAAGATAATCAACTCATTTTGATCAAAGTTGGCAAGTGTCTTTCTTTTGTAACTAGTTTGGATGGGTTCGTTAATTCAATGTATGCATGAGTTTTTTTCAAATCAATTTTGTATCTGAAAGCAAAATAAAAGTCTGGACGCAGCAAGTGCGTTATGGTAGTGAATTTTCATAAAAATGTTTTTAATTGGTAGGTAACTTACCTATAAGGATGTAAACCCGCGTACGTAATTGTCCTTACTTTGTTAATTCCGGAGATATAATTTTTTTCGAAAGAAAACACAAAATTTTCCTGGAAAACCTGGACCGATTTTCCTGGCTAACGAACTTATCCAAGCCATTTGCAAAATGAAGGTATTCGCCAAATTTTATCAAAATCGGATCATTATTTTTTGAGTTATCGGTGTGATACCTATATATATATATATATATATATATATATATATATATATATATATATATATATATATATATATATATATATATATATATATATAAACACGGATCTGCTCATTAGTGAATTTTTTAAAGAAAATTCACTAAAGGGTATTTTAATAAGAGGTACATAATATGTTGACTTATAGAAGCTTTAACATTTACCAAAATTGAAGTTTGTTAAAATTTGACTGATTTTTTGAGGCACTTATGTTGGCTTTTTGTGATTGCAGATATTAATTTCACAATGTTTCCTTTTGCTTTCTTTTTTATTGAAAGCTACATTTATGAACAAAAATTCTACTGTTGGGTCTAGCTTTATTATACTGGGATATTTAAGGTGTTTAACGGAATATTATAGCCCCAAAACACAGATATAGTTTTGTTTACAGTTTGGTAACATTTACTTTTTTTGCGTCAGCGAAGTAACACGTCATCATTTTGCATTTAACAAGTTTGCATTGTAAACATTGTAACAGTGTAAATATAAATGTATTTACTTATGTTTGTCAGTAATCAAGCAGTATTGTTTCAGAAAATGTACCATCCACATCTGCTTATATAAACAAACAAAGTCGCCGACGTCCATGGTCTCCCGAAGAGAAGGAAGCTGTCTTGAAGTGTTTCAGAAATTCGATAATAAGAAGGGTGGTACCGGGGAAAGCGGACTGTGAAAAGTGTATTAACGACCATACTGTCTTGTCAGCAAGGAGTTGGACTGACGTTAAATTTTGCGTCAAGAACCATTTGGACAAAATAAAAAGACTAAAATAAACTAACATTTGTATAAAAAATTAAGATGAAATAAAGTGTTGTGAATTCACTTAATTGTTTTTTTAAAGTAATTATTACATAAAATATTGAGTAAATGTAAATGTACTAGTTTTATTACTATATTGTTTGTTTTCAAAATGAATAAGCGAATAATAAATATGTAATATGGAAACTTTAACAGTAACTGTAAGTTGTAAATATTAATATTTAAAGAATGCTGTCTTACTTAAACAGAAGCCTCTTCAGCATTTTAATGTTTTTCAAAGAATGTAGACCGCTCGGGCTATCCTAATTGATAAACAGTTAAAGTAAATGTCAAGCTTTCTCTATTTACGAAATCTCGGAACAAGCGGTGAAAACATGACTGAGGTTTAGATATTTTAAGGGCTTAAGCCACGACTAAACCTATGATGTGTGTACAGCGAATTTTCCCAGATCTCGCTAATAGAGAAATCTCGTATTTGTTTATTTTTTTTTCGTTATAAGCATGGACTAAGGCCCGAAAAAGTTAATGCAAATATGTACCCAAAAGGTAACTTTATCAACCAATTTTGAGTAAACTAGAACCAATATCCGCGGTCAGTTTCAGACTTTAAAATTTTTTTGGGAGGAGGGTCGTGTCCATGGGACACTGGAACGGCGGTTTTACGGCCACTCCGAAGGGCGGAACGTGCAGACATTCAACTTTCTCAGTTAATGTTAATTTTACATTATGTAATCATGGTTTGTGATGCTTCTACGCCACGTACAGACTTCCGATAATTTGAAAATGCTATATCCGAAACTCGTCAATTTATTTTCACGAAAGTTAACTCTCATATTGCCATTGAACTAAAGATGCAATGTTCCAAAATTCAGTTGTGTAGAATTATTGTAATCCAACTTTCTGGAATTAAATGCAACAGAATTTAGAAAATATCTCTAAATATATTCCTTATTAGAAAAGGACATTACCGTGAGATATAAAGTTTATATGAGAAAGAAAAGATGTTTTTATTAAATAATTTAATTGTTTACATTGGTGTTTGTAGTCGACAGAATGTGTCATGAATGACATTAAACTGGTAGGAAACATTGAGATGCCTTGTAGTGAATTGTTTATAAAATCAGCTACTTGAATTTCACATATGTGTGTGCAGAGAAAGGGAAACATTGGAAGGTTATCCATTATCCGCACACTAAATTTAAGATAAATAGTACGTTCAAACATGATCAAAAATGATATTCTTAGAAGGTAAGGTCAAACTTATAGAAATTCGCTATTTTTAGCGCAGTTGTGGCTTTCCGACTTCAATTTTTTTTTCATTACAAATCAGGTAAAAGATCATGCAGTAAGTGCGCCATGGTAGTGAGTTTTCATTAAACGCTTCAAATTTTAATAACTCAATTTGCTATTAACCTAGAAACTTTAATTTTGGTATATAGTTAAATGTCTTATCAGAACGTGTACCAAATTTCATCAGAGCTGTAATTTTGTTGTTGTTGAAAAACTAGTTAGATTTGGCTGGCTAACGAACTCATCAAAGCCGTTCTGTAACAAAAAGAAGACGCGTGCGAAGTTTCATTCAAATCTGTTAATATTTTTTCTTTAGGGCTAATATGCTAAAAAAGTTCTAAAACAAAAATATTTTTTTTACCAGAAATGCAACAAATGGGTTATTATAAGTAAATAGGCTACTTTATGTTATCTCTGGTTGTCAAATTTTTAGAGATATCTCAGCTATCGTAAGCCTTCCACCAAACAAATAATATTTGACTTTTAGAAATTAATATTATATTACACTTATCATGTAGACAAATAATGTTTTACAAACATGATGCTTTTGTTTCTATATTGTTCATCATTCAGATAGTGTTATAATTATTCAAATTTAATTAACTACATACTTGTGTATTTCTTCTAAAACAACGAGGATATGTTGATATAATATTTGGTACATACGTATGTTGTCTCATCTATAAAGAGTATTACATAACCATTTTTTAGGTTAATAAATTTTAATCCATTTTTATGAAAACTCGCTATCATAACACACTTGCTGCGATTGGACTTTTAAAATTTTATTTACCTTAATTTCAATTTTTAAGATGCACGGTTGTTATAAAAATTCGCTATCGTAACGAACCTGCTGCACAAGGACTTTTTATTCAATTTGGAACACTTACTTAATCTGCTGTTGTTTGCCACATAGCAACCACCGTGATTAGGTAATTTTAATCATTTGCTTCAAAACGTTCTTTGTCACTTATTTATTAGTAGTCGAGTCAAAATTAAGGCATAAATATGTGTCAAATACGTGTCAACATTAATTTAGTTTCACAGTAATAGCTGTTACCTTACCAACAACGCAATGCAGCTAATTAGATAGAATAATTAATCTATCGAGCTAGAAACTTGATAAGCGTTTCATTACGCTAAAAAAATAGGTTCCGCCCTCAGTTAAAAAAAATGCATTATTGTTAATTTTTTTTTAACTAAAGTAACAACAGTTTCGACGAAAAATTATTTGGACGTTACAAAACAATAAATTAATTACATGCTGCTTAATTGCTTAAAATCCTTTTTCATTTAGGAAACTAAATAAATAAGAAGCCTCGTAAAAGTATTCATTGAAACGAAACAACAATTCAATTTTTAATATTTTACGCATGTGCTTTAAAAATCACGTAAATGTAATTGTTCATTATTATTACAATTAATATTTATTGTTAAAATTACAGTCAATAATTAAATAATAAAGTGAAATCAATCCTCACCTAAGCATATAATACGCAGGGACCAATGAAAGTAAATTTGACAACAGCGCTTTTACACAAAAGCTTGTAACCTAATAATTGTGACTACCTAGTTACACAAAATTCATGTTATCAAATAATTGTGACGTCCCATTTACACAGTTCATGTCTTGTAATTAATGTGGCACAGATGTCACAATTGAAAACTGGTTGTAGATTTCTTCCTACGGAGGGTAAAAGAAAATTACCAACATTTACGTAATCTGCATCAAATGGCGCTGCCCATGGCATACATTTAAACGAAAGTGCCACAACTGAGGCTTATTCATGATATGCCACAAATATTACAAGGCGTGTGTGTGTGTGTGTGTGTGTGTGTGTGTGTGTGTGTGTGTGTGTGTGTGTGTGTGTGTGTGTGTGTGTGTGTGTGTGTGTGTGTGTGTGTGTGTGTGTGTGTGTGTGTGTGTGTGTGTGTGTGTGTGTGTGTGTGTGTGTGTGTGTGTGTGTGTGTGTGTGTGTGTGTGTGTGTGTGTGTGTGTGTGTGTGTGTGTGTGTGTGTGTGTGTGTGTGTGTGTGTGTGTGTGTGTGTGTGTGTGTGTGTGTGTGTGTGTGTGTGTGTGTGTGTGTGTGTGTGTGTGTGTGTGTGTGTGTGTGTGTGTGTGTGTGTGTGTGTGTGTGTGTGTGTGTGTGTGTGTGTGTGTGTGTGTGTGTGTGTGTGTGTGTGTGTGTGTGTGTGTGTGTGTGTGTGTGTGTGTGTGTGTGTGTGTGTGTGTGTGTGTGTGTGTGTGTGTGTGTGTGTGTGTGTGTGTGTGTGTGTGTGTGTGTGTGTGTGTGTGTGTGTGTGTGTGTGTGTGTGTGTGTGTGTGTGTGTGTGTGTGTGTGTGTGTGTGTGTGTGTGTGTGTGTGTGTGTGTGTGTGTGTGTGTGTGTGTGTGTGTGTGTGTGTGTGTGTGTGTGTGTGTGTGTGTGTGTGTGTGTGTGTGTGTGTGTGTGTGTGTGTGTGTGTGTGTGTGTGTGTGTGTGTGTGTGTGTGTGTGTGTGTGTGTGTGTGTGTGTGTGTGTGTGTGTGTGTGTGTGTGTGTGTGTGTGTGTGTGTGTGTGTGTGTGTGTGTGTGTGTGTGTGTGTGTGTGTGTGTGTGTGTGTGTGTGTGTGTGTGTGTGTGTGTGTGTGTGTGTGTGTGTGTGTGTGTGTGTGTGTGTGTGTGTGTGTGTGTGTGTGTGTGTGTGTGTGTGTGTGTGTGTGTGTGTGTGTGTGTGTGTGTGTGTGTGTGTGTGTGTGTGTGTGTGTGTGTGTGTGTGTGTGTGTGTGTGTGTGTGTGTGTGTGTGTGTGTGTGTGTGTGTGTGTGTGTGTGTGTGTGTGTGTGTGTGTGTGTGTGTGTGTGTGTGTGTGTGTGTGTGTGTGTGTGTGTGTGTGTGTGTGTGTGTGTGTGTGTGTGTGTGTGTGTGTGTGTGTGTGTGTGTGTGTGTGTGTGTGTGTGTGTGTGTGTGTGTGTGTGTGTGTGTGTGTGTGTGTGTGTGTGTGTGTGTGTGTGTGTGTGTGTGTGTGTGTGTGTGTGTGTGTGTGTGTGTGTGTGTGTGTGTGTGTGTGTGTGTGTGTGTGTGTGTGTGTGTGTGTGTGTGTGTGTGTGTGTGTGTGTGTGTGTGTGTGTGTGTGTGTGTGTGTGTGTGTGTGTGTGTGTGTGTGTGTGTGTGTGTGTGTGTGTGTGTGTGTGTGTGTGTGTGTGTGTGTGTGTGTGTGTGTGTGTGTGTGTGTGTGTGTGTGTGTGTGTGTGTGTGTGTGTGTGTGTGTGTGTGTGTGTGTGTGTGTGTGTGTGTGTGTGTGTGTGTGTGTGTGTGTGTGTGTGTGTGTGTGTGTGTGTGTGTGTGTGTGTGTGTGTGTGTGTGTGTGTGTGTGTGTGTGTGTGTGTGTGTGTGTGTGTGTGTGTGTGTGTGTGTGTGTGTGTGTGTGTGTGTGTGTGTGTGTGTGTGTGTGTGTGTGTGTGTGTGTGTGTGTGTGTGTGTGTGTGTGTGTGTGTGTGTGTGTGTGTGTGTGTGTGTGTGTGTGTGTGTGTGTGTGTGTGTGTGTGTGTGTGTGTGTGTGTGTGTGTGTGTGTGTGTGTGTGTGTGTGTGTGTGTGTGTGTGTGTGTGTGTGTGTGTGTGTGTGTGTGTGTGTGTGTGTGTGTGTGTGTGTGTGTGTGTGTGTGTGTGTGTGTGTGTGTGTGTGTGTGTGTGTGTGTGTGTGTGTGTGTGTGTGTGTGTGTGTGTGTGTGTGTGTGTGTGTGTGTGTGTGTGTGTGTGTGTGTGTGTGTGTGTGTGTGTGTGTGTGTGTGTGTGTGTGTGTGTGTGTGTGTGTGTGTGTGTGTGTGTGTGTGTGTGTGTGTGTGTGTGTGTGTGTGTGTGTGTGTGTGTGTGTGTGTGTGTGTGTGTGTGTGTGTGTGTGTGTGTGTGTGTGTGTGTGTGTGTGTGTGTGTGTGTGTGTGTGTGTGTGTGTGTGTGTGTGTGTGTGTGTGTGTGTGTGTGTGTGTGTGTGTGTGTGTGTGTGTGTGTGTGTGTGTGTGTGTGTGTGTGTGTGTGTGTGTGTGTGTGTGTGTGTATCCAACCGATAATTCGAAAATTTATTATCCGATTTTGATGAAATTCGGTAAGAGTCTTTCTTTTATTAATAGCTTGAATCTTTAGCCAGCCCTGTCGGACTAGTTTTTCTAAAAAAAAATGTATCTAAAAAAAAATAACAAAGTTATTTTGGTGAAATCTGGTTTATCCCACCCTCGTAAATACCTTACTACACACCACAATTAAACTTTCTAAATTTATAGAAAAATGAGTTATACAAATTTGAAGCGTTTAATGACAATTCGCTGCCATAACGTACTTACTGCGTCCCGAAATGTTTTTAGTATTCCTCCTCTTCACAATGTGTGATTAATTTAAACATTATATAATTATGCTTATTCTAAAAAACAAAATATTGTTCTCAATCTTTTCTTAACAAATTCAAAACGACAGCTATTTAAAAACTGTATTAGACTACAATCCTGACGTATCAGCTGAAAGGATCCAACAGATAACATTAGGCAGGGTGAAAGGCAACCCGCATGTTTTATTATTTATGTTCAAGGTGGAAGGGATTTTTTTTAGTAGCCACAGTCTCTACTTGCCGTTCCAGGAAGACCGACAATACAGTAAACCTGTCCTATTATAGTAGTATACAGTTTTTATATACCTAAACCACCTGTGAATCTCTGAAATGTTACTTGTTTACAGTCATATGATTATTGATTTTTATTCTGCCTGTTTCCGATTAGAAAATATAACTCATAATTATTTTTTTGTTATATTTGTTAATGTTCTTAAAAGAAGTCACTAATGAGGAGATCCCGACTTTTTAATTTTGAAAACATTTCTTGAAATGAGCGAACTATGACTAAATATATATATATATATATATATATATATATATATATATATATATATATATATATATATATATATATATATATATATCTGACCTTTAATATGGGTTCTAGGGGTCATAGTTCGCGCTTATTTCAAGAATATATGTATGTATGTATCGCACCGATAACTCCAAAACTAATGGGCCGATTTGGATCTAATTTGGGACGCGTGTTTGTATTATAAAACGTCAACCACCCCTACCAAAATTTACGTGTATAAGTTTAAAGATAAAGGCAACAATTTCGGGACGCAGCAAGTGCGTTATGTTAGCGAATTCTCACTAAACGCTTCAAATTTGCATAACTAAATTTTCTATAAACCTAAAACGTTTAGTTTTGGTGTGTGGAAAACTATTTACAAAGGTACCATAAGAACAAAATTTTGTCAAAATAAGTTTGTTACTTTTTGGGATAGAAATATTTTTTAAGGAAAATTAAATTAAAAAAAAGATTCAATAAAGCTGGCTAACGAACTCATCCAAGCCATTAATGAAACAAGAATTCTTGCTGAGTTTCATCAATATCTGTTAATAACTTTTTGAGTTATCGTGTTGATACATATTCATACATACATACATACATACATATATATATATATATATATATATATATATATATATATATATATATATATATATATATATATATATATATATATATATATATATATATATATATATATATATATATATATATATATATATATATATATATATATATATATATATATATATATATATATATATATATATATATATATATATATATATATATATATATATATATATATATATATATATATATATATATATATATATATATATATATATATATATATATATATATACAACAACAAATATGGCTATATATTTTATATAAACATGGGTCCGCAAATGCTTAGTTTTTTAAATAAAGTTATTTGTTTTTGTTAGTTTTTCACGAATAAGTCCGAGTCAAATTAAAATTTTGACGTGAAAATTGGTATCTGGGGGTTTTCGAGGGCAAGAAATTTAAATATGTTATTGTTAATAACATTGCTGGCAGAGGACGCCACCTGCAAGACATCGCTTGCATTCAATTGGCTATAATTTTTTGACACCCAGTAATATCGACCTACCGTATAGCTACATTGCAACCTTTATCAATTGTAAGCAAAAATGTATACTTGATTTAAATTTCTCAGACACAATTTTCGAGATATTTCAATTTTTGTATGTCGATGTCGCACAAAAATTAATTCTGCCACAAATCATAGGAATACATTTTTCACCTTTTAAATGCTATCAGCAGTAGCGGATTTGCCCTAAGGCGCAGTAGGCCCGGGGCTAGGGCGGCCAGATATTAGGGGCGGCCAATAAAGTAAATTCATTATGTAGTCTATATGATGGGTGTGGAGAAAGGGGCGGCTGCTACTTACTACATGGCCTGGAGCCTAAGGCGGCCAAGACTGCAAATCCGCCACTGCCTATCAGTATGTATAAACTTAATTTTCTTATTCTCTAGTTAAAAATTAAAATCTTACCAGAAAAAAGAACTGACAAGACACAATCATGAAGATAAAATAAAAAGTTCAGGACGCAGCAAGTGCGTTATGGTAGCGAATTTTTTTTTAATATTTTGAATGGCAAATGTCTTTCTTAGATGAAAGCAGGCATCCAACTTGGTTGCCTATATAGTAGAAACCATGTGCCATATTTAATCGAAATAACTTTATTGTTTGAAAATATAAACATTTTTTAAAAATCTGGATGCATCAAGCGTGTTATGCAAGTGGATTTCCATAAAAATGTTTTAATAGCAAATGCGAGCAGGCATTAATCTGATTACTGGTATAGCCTATGTAGTAGAAACAATGTAATATATTTTATCAAAATTACTTATGGTTTGAAAATATACACAAATTTTCCGAAAATAAACTTAAATGTTGGGTTCTTGGCCAACAAAGCTTACGTTAATAGCAAACTGAGTTATTGAAATTTGAAGGATTAAATGAAAATTCGGTAAATTTGCAGATTATCTCTCGAACGCTTTTAAATTTTTTTTTTTTCAGAAACATTACTAGGACCCCACCTGGATGCACAAACCACAAGAAAAATTTCTTGTTCACACCCCCCAAGGAAGTTACGGGACTGGGAGTGAATAGGGATGCTGGACGGGGTAGGTAGTAAAAAGGAAATATGAGCAGGAAATGCGAAGAAAACTGCTTGAAAGCTGTCTATTGGAAACCATATCCCCATTAAGCCCTTCCTACCCCGCACAGCACCTCTATTTGCCCCAGGCCACGTAACTTCCTTAGGGGGTATGAACAAGAAGTTTTTCTTGTGGTTTATGCAACTAGGGTGGTTGTATGCACACGGGGGATTCCTACGACAAAGTAGCCCCCCCCCCATTCGGCTTGTGGCTGGTGTGGTGGGTTGGGGGGTGTCTGCTTCGCCGTGGGGATTTTCCTTCCCCCTCGTGTGCATACAACCACCCTCGCTGCATAAACCACAAGGAAAATGTCTTGTTCCTACCCACAGAGGAAGTTACGGCACCTGGGGGGATAGGGGTGATGTGCAGGGTAGGCATGGTTTAAGGGGATATGGCTTCAAGATGTGAAAAGATAGCTTTCAAGCCCGTTTTATTCGAATTTTCTGCTCATATTTCCTTTTTACTACCTACCCCGCGCAGCACCCTTACTCACTCCTGGTCCCGTAACTTCCTTGGGGGGTGTGAACAAGAAATTTTTCGTGGGGTTTGTTGATCCAGTGGGGCCTAGGCAGGTTTCTGAAAACAGTTTTTTGAAAAGCGTTGGGTAGCATAACTGCAAATTTACCGAAAATTCGCTACCAAAACGCACTTACTGCGTCCCGATTTTTTTCTTACAAACGCATATCGCCCAATCATATTTCGATAAAAAAATGCAAAAACGCATTAACGAATTTGTTCTACGAAAATTAGCTAAAAAGTATAGACCGTTAAACCATAAACTTCAGTAAACCTACAGCGAAAGCATCAACTTAACTAAACCGACAGCCAAAGCATCAGAGAAACTGTCTATTTGAAATGTATTTTCTGTAAATATTTTAGTAAAATAAAGGGCAAGGACGGTTGAATCTGAAACTTAAGGGTTTGCGGAACACTCTTCTTGCAACATTTTTTTTCAAAATTCGTATTTGTTTCACGTTCTTTGCCTCAACATTGCTAATTTTGACGTTTAAAATTGCAAGGTTGACGTTTTGAGGAAAACTCCAAAATTTATTTTTTTAACTGCCCATAACGTCTTTGTCTTTAAGGCTAGAGGCACAAATTTTGGTACAATACAAACACGTGTACCAAATTTGGTTGCCCTTACTTTGTTATTTCCGGAGATATGTATTTTTTGAGAAAGAAAACACAAAATGTTCCGGGAAAACCTGGTCCGATTTTCCTGGCTATCGAACCTATCCAAGCCACTTGCAAAAGGAAGGTACTCACCAAATTTGATCAAGATTGGTCCATTATTTTTTGAGTTATCGGTCTGATATATATATATATATATATATATATATATATATATATATATATATATATATATATATATATATATATATATATATATATATATATATATATATATATATATATATATATATACATATATATATATATATATATATATATATATATATATATATATATATATATATATATATATATAAACACAGATCTCCTGAATAGCGATTTTTTTTTAATTCGCTAAAAGCCATGACAACAAACTTTAAACAAACCATTTAACAAAGTGATTTACATCGTTACGGGACTTGACTTTTGCGTTTTCGTCGTGACATATACTACATTTGACTTTTACGTTTGAGACTACTCACTATTTTTAAGTAATTAATTGTATTGTCCGTAATTTTTCTAATTAAATATGGAAGACTTTACCAACAATGAACTAACAGACATGCATGTTATGTATTCACGGGCTTTTGGTAACTGTTTTGAGGCGAAACGGCTGTATGGAGAAGCCTTCCCAAATCGGAGAATTCCAGACAGAAGGATCTTTCAACGGATTGACATCCATTTGCGAGAAACAGGTACATACTTACATTATCTAATACATCGATCCGTCTCTTTCGAATATATATATATATATATATATATATATATATATATATATATATATATATATATATATATATATATATATATATATATATATATATATATATATATATACCAGGTACCCCTAATAAAGTTACTGCTGATCGAGGCAGACCACGAAGTGTACGAAATTCTGATTTTGAAGAGGCTGCTCTGGATGAAATTGAACAAAATCCAAAAGTAAGTACTAGGGAAATTGCCAATCATCTGGGAGCATCCAATGCAACGTAATGGCCAGTTCTTCACGAGCAACAATTGCGTCTATATCACATCCAACGTGTGCAGGCACTATCGCCTGAAAGAGATTTTATACATCGCCTACAATTTTGATAATGGTTTCTTCAACATACTAATGTAGAGAACTTGTTGAATTGTGTATTGTTCACTGACGAGTCTGGATTTAGGCGCGACGAGATCGTCAATTTTCGTAACAGCCATATTTTGGCTGACGAAAATCTCCACGCAGTTTTTGAATGTCATCATCAACAGCAGTTTTCCTTAAATGTATGGGCTGAAATTGTAGAGTGTAATTTGATAGGACCAATTTTTTTACCTCACAGACATAATGCTACAACTTATCTTGAATTCCTGCAAAACCAACTAAATGGGCTATTAGAAAATGTACCTCTTGACATAAGACAACCTGTGGTTTATGCATGACGGAGCCTCCCCCACTTCCCCACACATTTCGCCCTAAATGTCAGAAATTACCTAAGCAATACTTTTGGACGCAGATGGATCGGATGCGGTGGACCTCAGCTATGGCCGGTTCAATCCCCTGATTTAAATCCTATGGACTTTTATTTATGGGGGCATCTCAAAAGTATTGTTTATGAAGCAAATGTTGAAAATGTTGATGAGTACGACGTTGTACGATCCGCAGAATACGAAAGTGTATTGAAGTGGAGGGTGGCCATTTTGAACATTTATTGTAGTTAGGTATCATAAAATGTTATAAACTTTTGTATTTGTTGTTTTATTTGTTGTTAAAATTTGCAGACAATACATTTAATTGCTTGAGAAAAATTAATTTTTGAGCGACATCGACATACAAAAATTAAAATATCTCGAAAACGATGTGTCTGAGAGATTTGGATCAAATATACATTTTTTGCTTACAATTGATAAGGGCTGCAATGTAGCTATACGGTAGGTCGATATTACTGGGTGTCAAAAAATTATAGCCAATTGAATTCAAACATAGTCTCTACCAGCAGTGCTATTAACAATAACATATCTAAATTTCTTGCCCTCAAAAACTCCCGCATGCCAACTTTCACGCCAAAATTTTAATTTGACTCAGACTTATTCGTGAAAAACTGACAAAAACAAATAACTTTAACACGCTGTATTTAAAAAACTAAGCATTTGCGGACCAATATTTATATGAAAAAATAGTCTTATTTTTTGTACTGAATGTGCGCCTGTCATAGACCATCATTTTTGAAACACCCTGTATATACATAAATATAAATTGAAACGGACCTTGGTTTCGGGTTCTAAGGGCCCATATTCGCGCTAATTTGAGAAAATTTTTGCAAAGTCTCACCATCGATACCTCTCTATTCTTGATTTTTTTATATAAAAATTCGCTAAAAAGTTATAGGCATTAAAAAATGGGGTTTCCTGAAAACGTGAATGTTACGATTCGAAACGTAAAAATTGGCAATATTTACAGAAAAAAACCTGAAACAAACCGTTAAGTTTCAGCTTCAACAGGCATTGTCCTTCATTTCACTGAAATATTTCCATAAAAATATTTTCCTGATGCTTTGGCAGTAGTTTTAGTTAAGTTTATGGTTTAACGATTCATAATTTTTACCTAATTTTCGTAGAAAATATTCGTAAATGAGGAGACCGCGACTTTTAATTTCAAAAAAGATTTCTTCAAATGACTGCAAGCTAGGCCCCATAGAATCCATATCCGGGCTTAGTTTCAGTTTTTATGTGTTTACATATATATGCGACGCATTTCTACGGTAAAGCTCAATATACTTGTTATTATAGAAGTTACGAAAAACAATTTTATACGTTAATTACAGGGTGTCGCATAAGTCGTTGGTGATAGTGATACCTACAATTTTTTTCCGAACATCCCTAATATTATTGCATTTTTGCATTTTTTATCGGAATATGATGCCTGTTTGTAAGAAAAAAAAATCAAGACGGAGTATGTGCATTTTGGTAGCGAATTTTTATTAAATACTTGAAATTTGCATAACTCATTTTTCCGTAAACCAAGAGTGTTGAATTTTGGTATGTAGTAAAGTCAACATATCTACCAAATTTCATCTAAATGGCTTTGTTCTTTTTTGAGGAAAAATAATTCTTTTTTCTAGGAAACTGGTCAGATTAGGCTGGCTAACTAACTCATTCAAGCTATTAAAAAAAGAAAGGTACTTGCCGAGTTTCATCAAAATCAGTTAATTACTTTTGGAGTTGAATATACATGTAACCATATAAATATGCAAACGGACCTTGGTTTCGGGCCCAAATTCGCGCTCATTTGCAAAAACTTTTGCAAAGTCTCACCATCGACATCTAATAGCGAATTATTCTTTTTTTAGTTTGATTTGATTGCCCTTGAGAGTAATAGCGAATTTATTTCAAAAGAAAACTCAAAATTTTTACGGAAAACCTTGTCCGATTTACCTGGCATAGATTAGGTATTTAAATTGGCTCTGCTCAATTTACTATCATTCAGACGGACGACACATTATATTATTTATTATTTTCCTGGTGAGAGGGTAGAAAGCACAGCTGGCAACGCTGCGCACTAAGCTAGGGCTGAGAGTTCACAGTGGTTTTGGTTTGACGACACTTGTTTATTTAAGGATCGCCTACTAGCTACCTACTCGTCACTCGCGTATAGTGTATGATTTTATCACCTATATCGTTAATAAATATATACCTAACCCTTACAAGTGCAGTGATTAAATACTACCCTGTGTACCTTAACACCTTCCGTGGTTATCTAAACAGGTAAGTCGATCGAATCAGCTTCTTCAAAATATCAAAATCATTTCGGAGGTGTTGATACAAAACCCCTATGATAGGTTGCAGGAACTGTTATTAAGAAAAATTTTCACTGTTATTAATCATAATAATAAGTAAGTACTTATGTGTAATATCAGAATTTTTGTGTCTTTCTTAGTATGGAGAAAAACAACAGAACCATGAAGTTGCTAGAAATGGCGAGGCTAAAATCTATTAATACAACTCAGGCAAAAACAAGTAAGTAACATGTAAAAAACCAGATTTCATGTAAACATTATGTAGGTACATATGTACTTATCCTATTTTGTATCTATATAAAATACCCAAAAAAATTATTAAAGCTTGAAACATCCAGGTTGGATCATGAGTGCATTCTTGTACTAACGAGTTTATGTAATTGAAGAATTTTATGATATTTTTATATACCTACTTGTGACAAGAAAAAAATTGTGGGCTCAGAAAAATACCTATATAAAAAACCGTAGTGTCATTTACCGCAGATTAATACCCATAGGTAATTAATTAATGTGATTAATTAGTTATCTCTACTTGTAAGCAATTTCACGAAGAAAATCGAAATTTGCAGTCTGTTTGTAGCTGTTATCTTTAATATCATTGAATAATAGGTCTATGGCTTTAGAATGTGATACATAAAGGTCCCACACTGTTGGCCGGTTTTTGTAACCCCACTGGACTTAAAACTTTAATAGTATTTGAATAACATTTTATAGGTATAAAATGGAATAAGGAAAATTCTCTCAAGTTTGGCCACATACTTATTAATCAAAACCCTGGTTAGTAATACCTAGTAGGTATTATAGTTATTTGTATACCGATGCCGCGAAATCATTCTTTAGAGTACTAAGAGAAAGAGTGCCTCGATCGTAAATAGTTAACATTTTTGTATTTATACATACTGATTCTTAATTCTTTATTTAAGCTACTTATGCAATTTCTATATCAGGTGGCTTATTTCATTTTTATTAAGTTCTTTATTGCCAAATGAAGTTCTTAGTTTTATTCAAAATTGATTAATTAAAATTTGAGATTGTTTAGTCCATATTTGGTTTGAAGTGATAAGCTATTAGAGAATATAGGCCACGATAACAACTACAACAGTATGTTTATGTGGCGCAGTTGGTCACCCCGCTGCTATTTAATACTGCAGATGCTGGTTAGAACTTCCACCTCGTTACTTTTTTTTTGATGCAAAAAAATTTCAAACAATAATTAAACATGAACTAAAACGGTCGCTCCACTTGGCGGCCGCGAAGTGCGATTTCGCAACCTTGTAAGTGTTCGCAAGATGATGTTTCGCAGACGCTCTCTAGGTTATGAACCCGTACTTCGCGGCCGCCAAGAGCAGCGGCTGTTTTAGAGTTTTTGAAGGCCGTCACACTTGACAACGACAGTGAAGTGAATTTTAAACAAATTACTGTTTAATTTTTGTTTGGAATTACTTTGCATTGAGAAAAAAGTGGTAGTGCAGGTTTCGAGCCGCAGCCGGATTCGAACCGGCGACCGCTGCTTGACAGTAAGGGGTTTAGCCTACTCGGACACATTGACATACTATTGCAGTCGTTCTCGTGTTCTCTAAAAGTTTTTTACTTCAAATTGGGACTAAACAATCTTAACTTTGAATTAATCAATTTGAAATAAAACTAAAACCTTCATTTGCCAATAAAGAACTCAACAAAAATGAAACTTAACCACTTGAAATTGTAATTACATAAGTAGCATAAATAAATAATTTAAAATTAGTACATATCAATTATAAATACAAAAATGTCGTGTTGAATTTTCAAAACACGCTTGCGCAAAAAAAATTGTGTGCGCCTTTGCCACGAAATCCTTTAGTCTTCGAGATTGCCTTGCCTCGCCTGCGTACTCTTAAAGAATTATTTCGCGGTCTTGATATACAAATAACTATACAGGGTGTCGCAGAATAACTATTAATAATTTTCAGGCGCCGTGTGTGTGTGTGTGTGGGGGGGGGGGGGTCCATCAAAACATTTTTTTCTGTAAACGTGTGACCGAAAAAGCTTAGTTTTCGAGGTAGAGGGTGTTAAAATTTTTATAAAAATCTTTAATATTTTATAAATTAAAAATTGTAAATTAATAAATTGTGACGACTTATAGGTAATCGATTGCCGAATTCTTTGAAGTATCTGGGGATTATCACGAAGAGTATCAAAAACAATGAACATTTGGGACACAAATTTCTCCTCTGTGGTAACAGGTGTTGAAAGAACAGTTTTGACATTTTCTGTTCAACAATTATTTTCATTGTTTTATTTCATTGACGCCATTTTATTTTATTTTTATACAAATTTTAATATCCTGTATCTCGTCAATTAAATAATTTTTATCTTAATGTCTCCTATCACGCCTGAAAATTATAAATGGTTACTATGGGACAGACTGTATAAATTATAAGTAGGTACCCGTTGAGCTATATATATGGTTTTTTTTTGGTGGCAGGACTTTACCATTCTTTGGATGTTTTTTTATGGAAGAAAGGTTATAAACATAGGGTGCGGAACTATGTATAGTACATAATTCGCCAATGTTTCGTATGATCATATCACAGCATACATTATCATATTGTGTGAGGATGTACTCTAACATTATCATATTATGTGATGATGTACTTCAAACTGAATTCGCTCAAGAAATTTGCAGAATATCAAAACGGTGGTAAGTTTGGGGTATAGTTTCTATGGGCGTAGAAGTTGTCGAGTGAAAAAGGTGTCGCATACCCTTTATCTACGCCACTGGTGATTTTTATGCATGTCTGTGTGTGTGTTTTGTTTCTTTAACGTCGGCCTATTTCCACGACTATAGCCAATCACCGACGCCAGGGAGCAGTTTCACCTCACTATCCTGGAAATTTTGCCGAACCATCGCCTTTCTGTAAGGAGGGTAAGGATCTTTAACGTGCCCAACATCGTATGGACACGGGACCGACGGCTTTACGCCCCCTCCGAAGGGTGGAACGTGCATACATTAGACTTGCTTAAATACAATGCCAGAACCTCGGTTGATGTTAATGTTACAGTTTGTACTGAAAAAGTGAAAGGAGTACCCTGGGATCGAAACCAGTACCCTTCAGTTCAGAGGTACATGTTCTTACCCCTGAACCACCGAGGTTCTAATATGCCTGTCTAACTTTGTTTTGTTTTGTTTTGTCTAAAATGTAATAATCAACCTCTGGGTATGAAATAAAAACATTGTGAAATGCCCAAGTTGTGCGGCACAATAGAAAAAAATTACAGGTGTCCGGAAATG